>VDFB02353493.1:43009351-43034548 GCA_007258455.2 Sequoia sempervirens
ATTGAAAAAGTCCTGAAAAAAGACCTAAACATTGAAAAAGTCCTGAAAAAAGACCTAAACATTGAAAATGTCCTAAAAAAGACCTAAACATTGAAAATATCCTGAAAAAAGACCTAAACATTGAAAATGTCCTAAAAAAGACAAAAAACATTGCAAAATGTCCTAAAGAAAGACCTAAAAATTGAAATATGTCCTAAAGAAAACCACAACAAAATGTCAATCACAGGATCATCTCTGGTCAAATCTATCCTATCAATTGGTCAAGTCTTTGTCGTTTGTCCGAACTATGTTGTCTCTACGCATTTGCTACGTAGGCAAGACTTAGTTTCGAGTCCCCAAGACATTAGGTCAGTCCTTTTATGTTTGTCAAAGTAAAATCATGGCACAATCTTTGGTCATCAATACAAAGTCATTTCATGTCGAACTATGAGGTCTTTGAGTGTATGACGTAGGCAAGGCCATCTATAGATGAGCCCCCAAGGCCGCACTAGGTCAGCCCATTAGGGTTCATGACATCACACTGGCACATGTCAAAAAGTCTTCAAGACAATGAAAATATTTCCCAAATGAACAAAACTCATAAAGCAAATTATGATAATCATTTATTGCAGCATGACAATCTCATCGACACATATCATCATGACAATAGCGACATCTGGTCAGCACGAGTCAAACTCGGTCAAAACAAGTCAAATCACCGTAACCTGTCAAACTGCCAACCCCTGCTTAATCTTCATATGTGTCCTTCTGAATGATAACCTCTATCATTCATGCCTTAGGATGTGTCTTTCCTAGGCATCGTCATTGTCATTTGACATTTTGAGTGATCCTCTTGACATCTAAGGATCACTCCTCGTGACATCAATATTCTTCAGATGTGTCCATCTGAAGAACCAACTTTGTCATCTATGCCTTAGGATGTGTCCTTCTTATGCATCGTCATCATTTCAAGGGACCCCTTCAACTATTAAGGATCAAATCCTCTTGACATCAACATTATTCAGGATGTGTCCTTCCTGAATTTGGCAATTCTTGACATTTTTCATCTAAGATCATCAAAACTTCAAACAGTTCGGCATCTCGACATTATCAAACATGACATCTTGACATCAGAACAATGGATATCTAGACGCACTTGGCAAACATTTGACACTTGTCTTTTGGATTTTTATCATGTTATTAGTTTTTCAATGAGATCCCACTAATAGGATTTAGAGAAGCAACAATGTATCATGATGAGTGACATGCATGACTACTAGTTTCTCAATGAGGTCCTAATTTTTGGATTTAGAAAAACAATGATGTATCATGATAAGGGCTCTATTTTGTTATATTTTTGGCAATCATGTCACTAGTTTCTCAAGGATGTCTTGGAAACAAGATTTAGAGAAGCAACGACATTTCATGATTTGTCTTTGTCTTTTTCTGCTTGTGGTTGATTATGACAAAAAGATTGGGGCAATCACGCTCTTAGTATGAGTCGTGATCATCCTTGTCTGTGACTGTTGGTCTTATGTAATGGTACGACCTTGCACACCTTGATCTATGTCATATCATGGTGTTTGTGGGCCATTACAACAGTCTTCCCAATGATGATTAAGAGCAATAATATTAAAGTCCTATGGTAAAGCTTTGAAGGATTTGGTCTAGGAACTAACATGCATCTCCTTCGGTCTGGTCACCTTCTCTTCTTCGGTCTGGTCATCTTCTCTTGTCAATCTGGTCATCTCCTCTCATCCATCTCACAATGATATCCTGTGACATTCAAAAACATAAGTGCATACATGATCATATAAACATTGCATTAGGTCCATACATACATCATCCATAGCATTTACATAATCACAAACATTGCAGTAACATAAGCATCAACATTGCACCCATTTAATAAATACATTATGCATATTATTATCATCATCATCTCATATAGGTAAGCACTACATCGTCATGGCATCATAATCATAAGCACACATCATAGGACATACATGACATCATAAATTAAGCATCATACATAGGACATCACATTATATACATAACTCAAATAACATCACATAACACACATGTAGGCCACATCAAAACTACATCATCATATAAATCCCATCTCAAAAATTTACAATGTCACAGGATAGAGTCAATAGATATCCCAAAAATGGAGCTCGCAGGCTCAATAATATACATAATGTGTCATAATAACAACCATGCCCCTAGGGTAGACTCTCATCATCCCCTCGTGGCGAAGAATGTGGAGGTGGAAGCTCTGTCACTGGCACTGAAATCATAGGCAGACCTGTAGCAACCTCTGTCTGTGCTACCAGTGGAACTAAGAATGAAGGTGTCATCTCCACAGTAATGAACATCTGTGATGTCACTGCTGCCTGACTCTGAGAGGTAGATGGATCTACAACTGGTGGCTATCCCTGTACTGACCTCTGTACTGAACCAGTCAACCCATGACTATGGCTCAAATGGTGAGTCGGGGTGTGCCTGCGTGAGTGGTGTGACCTATGCCCTGATGTGTGCCCTATCGAGGTAGACCCTCCGATGCTAGTGTGACTCCTGCTGCCACTAGCACTGCCTGATCTGTGGCCACTACCTATCCTCATCTGTGACCATGACAAGGTAGGATCACGTTGCTCAGGTGGCACTACCTACTCATACAATGTCTTGTACTGTCCCAATCTCATGCTCACCCTGGCCAACTTGCGAGCCATATCCCCTGCAAGCCCTATACATAACGCTGCAAACTGTGTGCACCACTGGGCCGAGTCCTGTTGGCAGATCAATGCCTGATCCCGCTCTACCTGGGCTACCTCTAGCTCTGACTGTAAGGCTCTAACCTAGGCCATGCTCTCATCTAGTCTCCTCTGTAAGTCTGCCACCCTATGGTCGGTCGTGACATCATGGGGCAATGCTGAACAAGAAGGTGTCTCCTCCTCACCCTCTACCATCTGCCATCTAAGGAGTCTCTCAGCCTCATCCATGGCATCATCCTCCTCATCATCGTCATCGGCCACATCCTCTGCCACCCCCGCATCCTCCTCATGTCTCCCCTCCTCTGCCTAATCCTCCTCATGTCTCTCCTCCTCCTCCGCCTCCTGTTGTAGCTCCTCCACCTCCTCTCTCTCACCCTCCTCAGCAACCTCTGGGATGGCATCTAATGGTGCTCTAGCCACGCATTGTCACACCCTCTGGCCCTATCTCTGACTATCTCGCCTCTGCCTCTACCTCCTTCCGTCTCCTCCATCATCTCCGTCATCTCCATCATCCCCACCCCGACCTTCGTCTCTACCCCCATCCCTGCCTCCATCCATCCCTTGGCCTCTACCCCTGTCACTGTCCCTACCTCCCCGTCTACCCCTCGGCACATGAGGTATCACTGATTGCCTATCCACAGGTGCTAGTCGGTCAGGATCTATCAACGGCACTGGTCTGTGTTCCTGCCACCATAAATCATAGTCCATTGTGGTCCCGGGATCGACTATCCCACCTCTCCATCCCCATGCCTGGGCTCCTAGCCCATCAATCTGCTGCTCTACAAAGGCCACTGGAATGGCTGGTCCCCAAGCATACTCTCTAGATGATGGGCATACTCAGCTGTCCCTATAGGTGCACCCTGCTACTCTTTGAACTGCCTAAGGACACACTGTGGCAAATACATCTTGATAATCAGTGAGATCTACACGGTCCTCCCAATCAAATATTTGTACTATCTACAAAGGCTCAAGTGGTCGTCCTCATCATCCCACTACCCACAGTCTCTATATGGTCTCCAGATGAAAGAAACCATCGTGTCAATCTTGTGTCACCACCAACCGGTCTTGCCCATCTGGGTCTACTATAAAGCACCTACGTAGTAATAGGCATAGGGCATCCCCTCGGCCAACTGTGGTCTTCCAATCGGTGGACGAAATATGGCTATGTACTCCCAAGCCCAAATCATCATTAGAGTAGATACTCTCTGCTCTCTTATAAGCAACATCATATAACTGATGGTAGAGTGTCCCCAAAAAACAAGGACCCCAGGCATAAACTGTCCTATCGCGTCTCATCCCAACCAAGACGTCTCCCCAGCCAATAGGGAATTCGTGTCCCCGATGGTCGGGAATCAAAATACCTCCAATCAAAGTCGCAAGGAATGCATCAAAGCGAGCATAGTGTTCCGCCATGAACTCCCATCTGATCTCATATCACTGGATGCCCAGTCCTACACCCTGATCTCGGTAGTATGCTCGGAAGGTCTGCTCGCCATGGCGATGGTCGTAGATGATCCTCTCCCCTCAGATCAGCACTCGCAAAATTTGGTAGACATCCTCCAAGGTAATAGTGGCCTCACCTATCGGCAAGTGGAACGAATAGGTCTCCGAATGCCAACGCTCACACAGTGCAGTCAGTAATCCCCTATTCACCCGAATGGCGGGCATGTAAGCAACATAGAACAATCCTAGTCATATCAACCGGCGCCGCTCTCACAGGCTCAACTGGTTAGCAAACTGAAATGTCGTCGGTCTGTTCTCTCGTGTGTAAATCGGGGTAAGCTGCCTCTGCAAAAATCCAAACAAGTCATCAGTACCTTTTGCACACTCTCAGTATTATCAAAGCATTTAAAGTTTCACAAACATCAAAATCAGCTCTGGTCACAGTCAAAGGCAAATGCGTCGCACTAAGGCAATTACATCTCAAAACATCAATTGCGTCGTTCCGTACGTCAAATGCGGTCCATAATCGCAAATGCGTCGTTTGTTTTGTCAAATGTGTTGCATGTATACGTTTGCGTCATAGAAAAATGAATGCGTCACATAATAACAATTGCATGGAGCAAACTTGCAAATGTGTTGCAAATAGACGATTGCAGCATTCAAACATTCAAATGCGACTCGAAAGGTCGAATGCATCACAGGTTTTGACAAATGCGGCTCAAACTACCGTTCTACCCTAATTCCTTTTCGCACTTGCGTCATGACACATCATATGCATCGAACATGAAGGTGAATGCGTCGAACACGAATGCATATGCATCGCAGCACATTCGTTATTCGCCCTATAAACCTAATTATGACACACAAAACAAAAAATTACAAAGTGGGATAGGGGTACATACCGTTGGCTCTGAGCCCTCTGGCCACCTGAATGTTCGCATGATCTCCCCGCGATGCTCTGTGACTGGAATCACCATCCTCACTGCGCTCCTTTTCGCTCTGAGCTCTTGAAATTCGCAAGGTAAATAGTGAAAATGAATTGACTTTTACCCCTTTGTCAACCTATTTATAAGGTCAAAATGACATTTTCTCAAGTGAGTTACTGCTCAAGGCTCATTTGACCAAGTTTGACTACCCCGTAGGCTATCTTAAACATGTCAGAATCCTCATTATGTAGACTGTCATAGGAATTGTTTTCACTTGCACACTCATTTTCTAGCTATATTTCCTGATCAGTTTCTTGAGTATATGAATGACCATCACCTTCATCAAATTGTTGATTATGATATGCATCTTGCTGGAGGTTTTGATTAATTCTTCCAAGAGGGATGCAATTGTGCTACAAATTTTGATATGGATAATACCCAAGATACTGACTATGTTGATAATCCTGGTGGATTACCAGTCTTTGTCCAGGAGGGACAGGGTAATCATTTACTTTTTTTGATGGTTGCGGTGAATAAATTTTTTGCTATGAATAAAGTGCATTACCTCCATTTTGAAAATTCCCAATTATATTACGAGGCACTTGTGGAGTCCAAGGACCACTTGCATTTTTATATTCATTCTTATTGTAGAATGGTATATTTTTTGATGCATATGGAACACATTTGACTCCCAATTGTACTAGTTTTTTGTTCAATTCTTAACACCTTCTTATTAATTGTTGCCTTCTCACTTCTTTTGTTCCAAACTGTCTATGCATTCTTCATCAAGTTTTTACCAGAGTCGCCATCTACTTTTCCAAAAGTAGAAAAATGAAATGGATTATGAATTTTTTTTACCCCAATGGAATCCCCTTACTCAATTATGTGGGATGACAAGGATGCAAAAAAAAATTATGACTCTATGACGCAAGGCTGCCTGTTACCATATTTTCTCAAGTTGTCCCCAACGGGGTCGCCAATCTATTAGTTCTCAAAAACACTAGTTGAAAAACCTCAAGAGGTTGCCTAGCTCTTGGTACGTTTTAAGCTAACAAACAAGGCCAAATGATGTTTTTGAACCTTCTTCTCTTTAGGCTCTGCCAAACCTAGGTGGGTGTACCTATCCAAATGAAGCAGACTTAAACTATGTGTTCCCTACTTGTGCAATCTATCCACAATGGCAATTGGAAGTGGAGAGATGTAAGCTTAATTTGGTATAAATTGTATAAACAATATCAAGGTGAAGTTTATTAATATGTTCAGTTAAATGATAGAGTTTCTTGGAAATAGAACACATTCTAAAGTTCCTAAAGTGGGATGTATGAATTGAGTAAAGAGGTGGGTAAGACTAGTGCCCTGTTGGGTATATGGAGTCAATGGAGTATTATGATGGATGACTAATATCAGCTAGAATTCTGGTTGTTTGGTACTAGTGAATGTTTATAACTTGTATAAACGTGCAAATAGGTAACTAGCAGACTCTTCTTATGAATCCAATGATATATTTCCAAGTTACTGTGATTACTTAAAAGAATTTAATCCTTCCTTAAAGGAGCCAGTCAAATAAATCACACAAAAATAACAAATGTGTTTTGAAAAATTAAGTATATCCTTGATATATTAATTTGAATGATAGGAAAAGACCATTATGGAGACAGTATGACAACTTTATCAACTATATAGCTCTTCTTATTAATCACAATGTTTCTTCTAGGTTACTGTAATCAATTGAAAGGGGTTTAATTCTTTAAACGAAACCAATCAACTGATCATACAAGAGCAGAAAATGTGTCTAGATGAAACTAAGATATCAACTTGGATATGCAGATTCAAATAACAAAGAAATAACACTATGGAGATAGCCCAATAGTTGCTTAGTTTCAACAAACAATAGACACCAATACTGAGCCACATAAATTAATATCTTCTATTGATTCTCCAAAATTTCATGCATGCATCATAGTCTTCTACAATATAATCTATGTGAGAAACATTTTAAATATATCTTCTATATATCTCCTACCTAACTCCTAATTCTAATGATGATCCATTATATTTAAACTAGCATATATACATTACATCTTCTAGGGTTGTGACCCTTCATATCTCTTCCATTGCAGCACATCACTTTATTTTGATTAATTGCCTCTAACTAAAAATAATTTTAATCTTCATTATCTTTGTTCCTCGTGAAAAATAATCATTATTTCGCAATACTTTTGAAATCTTCATTAATCTTTAATTCCTTTGCTGGAAAACCTCTTGCTTATATCTTGCTTGGTTGGAATATTTCACCAAAATTAATAGATTACTCCTTCAAGTAAAATAATTACCCATTACCTGCTCTTGCAACTCCTTTGGTGAAATAAAATATTTCACCCCCCAATGTAAATATTTTATAAATTTTACCTTTTGTACATTTGTGGATTAAATAATTGTTCACCTTATAACTCCCTTTGTTAAAATATTTCATATTTCAATAAGAATATTTTACTTTATGAATAAAATACGCTCTTCTCCTTCACCTTTATTCAATGAGTTTTCACTTTGTTACTCCCTCAATTTAATACTATATTGATAGAACATCCATTTAATATCTATTTCCACCTTTATATTTTCAGCCTGTCATGCATCATCGAAGAGTCCTGTTGATGAATTCTACTCACCCCGATGTTTTTATAATGGCTTAATTCATTGATCTATCAGTGGAATATTGGAGTGACTCCTAGCGATAGGTGTAGACACCTAAAAATGACCTAGGCCTGCAAGCTTCATTTTTACCACTTTCGTCCTAGCATAATTATGACATTTAATTATGTCCTTGGTCTACATTCGACTATTGATTAAATAATTCATGTCCATTTATTCTTCATGATTATTAAATAAATAAATCTTATTTATTTATTAAATACGTCATTAATTATCTAAGTCTTCCCTTAGTTAAATAAATTTCTAAATTTATTTAATTACCCTTCTTTAGTCATTTCTTCCTGATTATTAAATAAATAAGTTTTATTTATTTATTTAATATGTCACTAATTGTCATAATTAAATGAATTGATTAATTTATTTAATTATTGATAATATCTGCTAAATTAAATAATTATCTTTAATTATTTAAATTGACAAAATTAATATTCCTCTCATTTTAAATAAATGAAATTATTTAAAATGTCATCACAATCTTAACTGATAGTCCATTTTAGTAAATAATCTGAAAAAAGATTATTTATTATCTCACAAAATCCATATTTTGAGTTGATTGGTAGCTTTCTTCCAAAAATCAAATAAAGCAAGCAGGTTCTTGATTTTATCAAATTTGCTTTTCAGTCCATCTTTTATGAATCTCACAAAGCAGGCTATCTTTATCTTCTCAATTTTGAAAATTTTTATTTTCAAAATTAATTATCTCACCTTTTATTTACCACCAATTTGATTTTCTCAAATGACATCTTGACCACTCATTTAAGGATTTTACCCTAACCCTGATTAGGGATTATCAGATTGAATCTCGTCCTCTGATTTTAGGTTTCTGTCAAGAGTCGATCTCGTCCGTCCATTCAAAATTGTGTTTTCTATAAAATGACAATTTTGTTCATAATTTGTGACCACTTCATTATTATAGGCATTATAGTCATTTATCATTCATAGTCATTTATCATTTATCATAGGCATAGGAATAATTTTACTTAAATCCTTCAAAACTTGCATAGGACAATGGCATAGTCAAATTGCTCACACACTCGATCTAAGGGCATCAAATCATACGCTGCAAGCTAGGAGTTGTTATGGAGGTGATTCATGGAAACTTCGTGAATATGGTATAATCATTCTTGTTTAGTTTTCATTGCACTTCATTACTTCTTTGGGTTTTATTATTGTGCTTTTAATTCATTGAATGTAATCCCTAAAAATAACCCTTAATTACAATAGGCATCACTCCCGCCAATATCCATTTCAGGGTTTACTGCTTTGCTTTCTCGTGCGAAAAAATCTTCCTGTATGGGTCACATGTGTCATGGGAAAAGAACATTCCATGAAGTAGCTTTTCTTGTTGAATTTGTGTAAATTGATCCATCAAATCTTGCAGTATTGACCAATCAAACACATTTAAGTTAGATTTTATTCCTTCCAATATGGTGCTCTTGGGTAGAACGTTGCAGCCCCTCTGTATGCCCCAGTGCAACACAGTTGGTGCAGGTGTCTTTCCCAAATTCTCTGCCACTTGCTTCACAATGGGCTAGTTTAGGACCTTCACTTTTGTTCTAACAAGTTTGCTGCCTGGAGAACCTAGGGGAGAGTACATTGCTATGTGTATACCATGTTTCTTAGAAAAATTTGGAAGATTGGTTTGTTGCCACATAGGATGGCATTCCACCTAGTTCACAGCTAGCATGATTTATGCATGCTCTAGCAATTCCTCAATTTTCTTGGTAGAAAAATTGCTCACCCCAATAGAATGAACTTTGCCAGTGTCTAGAATTTTTTGCATTGCTTTCCATTGTTGAGATGATGGATTGCACAGCCCCTGAAGCTCCAAAATCTTCAATGAAGGACTTTAACCATGAAAGATAATCAACCACAAAGAGAAGTGTTGCAACAATGGAATGTTGATTAAAGATTCTATTGATAATATGATTGATATGATATTGATATGATATTGATATGATATATTACAAATGAACAAGATGCTTGATTAAATAGGCAAGAGGTAAACCCTAATATGCATGAGATGTTGCCAAGTGTTATAATCTAACAACATGTGACAACATGTGAACCCTATGGTGATGATCATTAAATGATGAGATAAGTTCTAGAAGGAATCTTATCCCACAAACTAGGGAGGGAATATTATCCCATTTATTAAATGATTGCAACCTAGGACTAAATGATTAAATGCAAGACCTAAGTTAACTTATGCTAGTGTAATAATTAATTAATTACACCAACACCCCCCCATAAGTACAACTTAGGGAGGAAAATGCAATGATTATGCAAGCTAATGATGATGATGATGGGTCCCAACTACGAGGCCATGTTAGGTATCCATGTACATGAAGATGTAGAAAATCTCCCACAACCAGAGAAAAGGGGAAAACCCAATGGGAACAAAACCCATCTCCAAAAAGGAGATGAAAAAGCAAAAATGTGAGATAGGATGGAGGACTTCCAAATACCCCCCAAGGACACCATTCGTTACATGGATACAATAGAGAGACTATATAGCCCCCAAAAGATAAGATCACCTGTAAGAAAGGTAAGTGTCTGAAGACAAAACAAGATCCAATGCCGACAAACAACTTGTCTCGCTTTTGGAAGAAACAAAACCAACTACAAGTGCAGAGATGCTTCCCATTCTAGATAGGAATTGAAGGAAGGAAGGATGAAAATGGATGATGATGTCTCTAAACTCTGCTCAAATGTTTCCTTGCCTGAAGATGAAGATGCCACAATCAATGAAGAGAGTGACAAACTAGGTCGATGCAGAAATTGATGCTGAACAATATCCAAAGATGAAGATAGGATGATTATGATGGATGTGATGGAGACTTGATAGCCCCCCCTAAATAAAGTGTCCTCAAAACCACTGAAGGAAGTTTGAAGAAAATCCAATGGTAGATGCTAAAGAAACTTCAAGTCCTGAATGGAATGACAGGGAAGAAGTCTCGGATATGAAATCTCTGAAGAGAACCCAAGTGCCTCCAAGATAGTCTCTAGATTCCCAATCAAGGTCGAGACAAAGGAATGAGGAGACTCAAAACAACTCTCCAAAGCCAAATAAATAGAGGAGTGACACCCCCTCAAGAATGTCCTCCAAACTTGTAGAAGGAGCCAAGTCGGTGATACCTGAAATGAAGCCATCATGTGATGTCAAGTCTGAAAAACTGAATGTGTCCTGATCGATGATGATAGTGGAAGCCTCAATCAATGATTCTGGACAAGGAATCACTGAATGTGAAGGGATACCAACTATCTCTGATGAAGAAGAAGCACTGAAAGGAACCTTGTCAACCTCTTTGGAAAGATCAAGGTAATCAACTTCCTACACAACAATAGCATCATGGGGTACTTGATTTGAAAAATGACATTCTGAACCATGATCATCGGGGAATGGTGGAGTATCTGAATCTCCATATAGCTCCCAAAACTTAATCCAAAGAATGTGAGGACAATCACAATGATCAATAGCTCTCAAAACATCGCAATCAACTTGCATCGCAATGATTTCCAAAATAGTGTACCTACTGCAACTCCAAGCAAATTTCTGAACACCTTCACTTGGGTGGGGAACTATACCATACAAATGAGGCAATAGATCAAGTGACTGAAGATGGTGGCAGATCCCATCTCGCCATTGCTGATAGTTACCCTTGTGCAACATAACCAAAGGAGAATAATATGCAAGCCCCATAATGAAAATTTCTCCAAGAAAACAAAGACACGGACCTTCAACAGAAAATAGAAGACTTCCAAATAGATATGCAACTAAGAATATGCCTCCGAGATCAAGCAATTCTTCTTCAATCTTCAAGATGTCTCAAGAATCAAAAAACCAAAAAAAAAGGATACCTGGAGCTGAAACCAAAGAAGATGACTGGACTGATGAAAAAATGCACTGAAATATCTCTCGAATGTCGCTGGAATCTCCGAAATCCGACAATCTGATGCGAAGATATGCATTGTTGAGTCCAGAATGGAGGGTTGACTTCAGTTGAATTTTGAATTTTATAACAGAAAAATACTACAAAATAGATGGCACCACTGAATTGTGCTCTGAATTCTCTTTTTGTTGATATCTCATTTTTGAATTTTCGATATCGTGGCGCGAAGATATGGCCCTCGGAAAAAAAAAACTGCAAATTGATTTGAACAGGCTAAATAGGCGCAAGAATCAAGCACCTTAGGGCAAAAAAAAAAATCGGCCCCCGGTCGCTGATATGATCGAGGGGCAAGCTGGTGGTTTAAAAAAAACCCGCCACCAGATATGGTGGCGTCGGAGCGGCTCTTCGGGGGCGATAGGTGGTGGCTTGGCCGGCGGAGGATGCACCACCCGGGTAGAGGAGAGCCCCCGATTACCAATGGGACTGGGGCTGGAGCAGACGGGCTGGAGACTCCGGTCAATGGTGGTGGTCGGTGGTTGACGAAAAATGAGTGGTCATTGGGAGAAGACTCCAGCGTCGGCGACGGGAGCGGGGTCTGGAGGATGTCGGCCGACCGGATGACGCAGAGGTGTTGGGTACGGTGATGTGACCAGCCGACAAGATTCTGCAGAGGTCGAATGAATGCCGACTGCCTTCCCCTTTTAAAAAAAAAATTGAATATTGCAATTTTATTTGCAATTCAAATGTAAATAAAAAAAGCCGATAGAAAATAATTAAACCCTGCATAAATAAATCAAAGCCGACGGAACCTAAACTATAGCCACCGATTTTTTTTTATGCCGTCTGTGTAATAAAATAGCGAGTCGCTCCACAGATTTAATTTTTCCAGAACTATAGAAAAATTGCCCAGAAAAATAGCCAATAATTTTTTTGATTTTTCTAAAAAAAAATTTGCCTTGATGGAGGACAGAGAGGGAAGATTTTTTTCTGCTAAACTGTACGGATAGTACAAAAAATTGCAAACCCTAGATAATACCTCACATGGCTCCCAAATGATATGTCTCCAATTTTGACGAATGAACAGGCGATCTATGGGTTTTGAGGCTTTCTGGACGCAATGGAGAGGTTGGAGAGAGCCTGATATGCACCAGAAATTAGCTTGGCTCCTAGGTAGAGCTAACTAGCCTGCAACATAAAACTCCAAGCTTGCAAGAATCTTGCACTCCAACTTCTTGGATCTAGGGTTGATGTTTCAATGGACTAGCTCTGATACCATGTTGAGATGATGGATTGCACAGCCTCTGAAGCTCTGGAATCTTTAATGAAGGACTTTAGCCATGAAAGATAATCAACCACAAAGAGAACTGTTGCAACAATGGAATGCTGATTAAAGATTCTATTGATAATATGATTGATATGATATTGATATGATATATTACAAATGAACAAGATGCCTGATTAAATAGGCAAGAGGTAAACCCTAATATGCATGAGATGTTTCCAAGTGTTATAATCTAACAACATGTGACAACATGTGAACCTTATGGTGATGATCATTAAATGATGAGACAAGTTCTAGAAGGAATCTTATCCCACAAACTAGGGAGGGAATATTATCCCATTTATTAAATGATTGCAACCTATGACTAAATGATTAAATGCAAGACCTAAGTTAACTTATGCTAGTGTAATAATTAATTAATTACACCAACAACCATGTGTTGCGGATATCAAGTGGGAAAAAGTTTTCGGGGTTGAATCCCATTGATCCTTTTTTAAATTGCATAGGTCAGTGTATGAGGTAAAGACCAATATAGTCGAGTTGCAGATCCTGCAGATTCATGTTCAAAGCTTCAAGCATGTCTTCTGGAGCATGATGGGTGCACCAGAGTTTAGGGGTAACCCATAGATTCTCACGCTTGATAACATTCCTTTTGGAACATTTCTTTTAGTGAAAGGCCAATCTTCTTTTCATTTCCATATATCCTTGCATAGTCAATATTGTTGGAAATATGTGCGTCAAACAATACAGGCTAAAACCTCCATTGGAGCCAAGTCAGTATGACATCTATTATGTCTGGTCGACTAGCAGTTTGAAACATCATGGTTTGTACAGGTCGCTGTGACCTTGTTTCTGTCTTGCTGAATGCTTTCACTATGGAGCTATCGTTGTGACAAGGAGTGTTCGGTACGACCTCTTAGTGCTCGAGAGACCTCTAGCCAACAGGCCATTCAATCGTGTATCGGGGAGACTCATAGCGACCATGGGCTTCGGGATAGCTTATAGCAGTTCGGTGAGAAGTCCCAGTGAAGTGTTAGAGTCTCGCTGATAGTATGTTACATTTTTTGGTCTTTGGAATAGCTTATAGTCTATCGATAAGAAGTCTTACCGATGTGCAAAGGTCTCACCGATGAAGGTTCAAATGTTGTTCATCGGTGTAACACAAAGGCTTTCAAAGAAATGTCTTAGCAACTGAAGGATGTCTTGCCAATAGCCGATGGCTATCGGGGTAACCCAAATGGTTCGAGAAGAAGTCCCAGCGAAGAATGTAAGTCTCACCGATGATAAGGGATCTTCAGTATAACTTTTGGTGACATAATACGTTGGGGTAAGTCCTAGAGCTCAGTGTGATGTCTTAGCGAAAGTAACATGTCTCACCAACAGTGCTTTATGTTGAAGCCTTCAGAGTAAGTCTTAGAGTTCTGTATGTTCTCTCGGCGAAAGATGTAAGTCTTGCCGACTATTCTTTGGAGCTCGATATGACTTGTGACTTCGGTAAAACCTTTGGTGACTCGCTATGATCTCCTAGCGAAAGTGATAGGTCTGGGCGACTGCTTGGTGTTTCAGCATAACACTAGAAGCTCGATAAAACATCTTGGCGACTATGGTAACTCTTGGTGATACCGATATGAAGGTTATGTGGCATCGGCGAGACACTGTTAGTGTCTCACCGAGATGCCAACACAGTGTGAATTATGTTGACCAATTGACCGTCCTATGTGGAGTCTCATGGACCAATAGGAGAAGCTGAATCTGAATAGTTGGAAGATTGTTCGTTGTGACGGTTTTGTGAGGAAGCTTGACAAACATGGAACAACAGGGATATACTCTGTGATTGTAGATTGTGATCGGTTGGTTGCATCGACGGATTGTTGTGTGGTTGTATGATCAGTAAATGAATTCTATTATGTGTAGACTATAACTAGAAGGTTTATGTACAAGATTGTTCATGGTGAATGTTGCTGTAAACAGACACCAGAAAGATAAGTCTGTCATTTGTATGTAATCTCCATTACTGTAATACAAAGTGATTTCTCTTGGTGGTGGGTTTTTCTCTTGTAAGGGTTTTCCCACGTATATCTGGTGTTCATGTGTGATTGTCAAATACTCTATTTTTGTTATCTATTTCTCAGTGCATCTTAGTTGAACTGTAATTGAAAAATTTAAAAGTATATCTTCATTCTTTCCTGAGGTATTGACATTAGGAGAATTATTTCCGCATCTAATTTTCCTTACAAGTGGTATCAGAGCCTGGCCAGTTGTGTTATCCTTGTGGGTACATTGGGTTTTTTGAGTCAATTTTGTTCAGTGGGAGTCTTGTAGAGTTTTTTATTTTTGTTTACAGGTTGAGATGGCTAGCACGTCTGGAAAGTTTGAAATAGAGAAGTTCAATGGCAGTAATTTTGAGTTGTGGAAACTCAAGATGGAGGATCTTCTAGTTGATCGTGATCTGTGGCTTGCAGTGTCTAGAACTAAACCTGCAGGAATGAAGCAAGAAGATTGGGACCTTGCAGATAGGAAGTCTAAGGGGCTGATAAGGCTCTATTTGGCTTCTGAATGTGCATGAGGAGAAGACTTCCTCTTCTTTGTGGAAGAGATTGGCGTCTATTTATCAAGGGAAGTCCTTGGTGAATAAACTGTTCCTGAGGAAGAAGCTATATTCTTTGAGAATGCAGGAAGGAGGGTCTGTGGCTGATCATTTGAATGCATTTAATATACTAATTGCTAAATTGACATCTGTTGGTGTGAAGATTGAAGAAGAGGATCGTTGTATGCTTCTATTGTGTTCTTTGCCAGACTCATGGGATCATCTGGTCATGGCGATTGGGAGTACAACATCCAGTTTCAAGATGGAAGATGTTGCTACATCTTTTCTATCAGAAGAGATGAGAAGGAAATCTTTTGAGATGGTGAAGGAAGCTCTTGTTGTCAGAGGAAGACAGAAAGAGAAAGGAAAGAAGGACAAGAAATCAAAATCAAAATCAGAGGGGAGATCAAAGTCTTCGGGCAAGAAGTCCAAGGTGAAGTGCTGGAACTGTGGGCAACCTGGTCATGTTCAAAAGGATTGTAAAGAGGAGAAAAAGAAGAAGAAGGGCTCTTCTGATAATGGTTCTTCTCATAGTGATGGTGATGCCTTCATTGCAGCCTTGGCTACTCAGGCATCAGATGATGTCTGGCTGATTGATTTTGGAGCATCTTTCCACATGACCTCTCACAGAGAATGGTTCACAAAGTATGAAGAATACAATGGTGAAAATGTGTACTTGGCAAGTGATTCAACTTTAGAGATTGTTGGCCGTGGAAGAGTCAGAATACAATTCCCTGATGGCAGAGTGAAGGGAATCAATAATGTAATGCATATACCAGGTCTGGCTCGAAACTTACTTTCTGTAAGTATGTTGAATGATATTGGAGTATAAGTTACGCTCTCTGGAAATGGCTACAAGATGACTAGAGGTTCAATGATGCTGGCTAGAGGTGCTCAAATTAGTACCCTGTACAAGCTGGATGCACATGTTGTTCAAAGTAACAGTGTCTCTGGAAAGTCACTAAAAACTACTCATGGAGGTAAAGAGGGAAATATCCCTAATTATGTAAACTCTATGAAAGTAAAACTTCCTACAGAGAAGACTATGCTCTGGCATCATAGGTTAGGCCACATAGGAGAAAAAGGTTTAAAAACCTTAAAGAATAAAACCTGGTTGAGGGGCTTGAAGATTGTAATCTTGAATTTGTATTCTGTGAACACTATATATATGGAAAGCAACACCGTGTTTCATTTTATTCCAGTCCTCATAAATCTTCTAGTTTGTTAGATTATATTCATTTGGATGTGTTTGGTCTAGTAGATGTTCCTTCTTTATCTAAATCAAGATACTATGTGTCGTTTATTGATGATTATTTAAGAAGAGTATTTGTATATTTTCTAAAAAGTAAATAAGAAGTGTTCAGTCAATTTAAGGAATTTAAGAACCTTGTTGAAAATCAGACTGGTAGAAAAATAAAATTCTTAAGGACTAATAATGGTGGTGAATTCTATTTTGATGAATTTGAAAGATACTGTAAAGACCATGGAATTAAAAGACACAAGACTACACCTTATACTCCACAACAGAATGGAGTTGCAGAAAGGTTCAATAGGATAGTGATGGAGAGAGAACGAAGTATGCTCAGTAGTGCTGGCTTGGAGGAGAAATTTTGGGCAGAGGCTGTATCTACTGCATGTTATCTAATTAATCGTTCTCCAAATTCTGCTCTTGTTGAGAAAACACCTTTGGAAGCGTGGTCTGGTAAGAAGCCCTCACTTAGACATGTTCGTGTTTTTGGCTATCAGGCATATGCTCATGTGTTGGATGTGGAAAGATCTAAATTGGAGAACAAGGTTGTCAAATGTATTTTTATTGGCTATAGCACTGTCATAAAATGATACAAGCTTTGGAATCCTGATACAGACAAGGTTGTATACATCAGAAGTGTAATATTTTGTGAGATGAAACCTTCCACTTTGGATCTGCAGTCAAAGACAAAGTCAGATAATAATAAGGATGTAGCATTAATTCCTCCTACACCAAAGAAAGAGGAATTGAAAATTCAAAATGTACCTGAAACTAAGGAGAGATTGAGTAGTTCTGAAAGTTTGGAAGAAGAAGAACAACCTCAACCTCAGCCACTAAGGAGGTCAACCCGAGAAAGAAAACAACCAGATAGGTATGGATTCTCATTGATTGATTCTACTTGTGCCTATGCTTTGATTTCTAGTACTGATGAGCCTAGGACTGTAAAAGAGGCAATTAAAATATCTGATTTAGACTCTTGGTTGGAAGCCATGAACGAAGAGATGGCATCATTGGATAAAAATGAAACTTGGAGTTTGGTGCCCTTGTCTGAAGGCAGAAAACCTGTGGGCTGAAAATGGGTATTTAAGAAAAAGATTGGTCTGGATGGTAGTGTAGAAAAGTATAAGGCAAGACTGGTTGTAAAGGGTTATTCCCAGGTAGAGGGAATCGATTATGGGGAAATATTTTCTCTTGTAGCAAAGCTGACATCTATCAAATTTCTTTTGTCACTTGCAGCAGCATATGACTTAGAGGTAGAATAGATGGATGTGAAGACAACATTTCTTCATGGTGATCTTGAAGAATAAATCTATATGTCCCAGCCTGAACACTTTGTTGAGAAAGGTAAAGAAAAACTGGTATGTAAATTAAAGAAGTCTTTGTATGGGTTAAAGCAGTCACCTAGAATGTGGTACCAAAAGTTTGATACTTTTGTATTGTCTTTGGGATTTGTGAGATCAAAATCTAATCACTGTGTATAATATAAAGCTGAAGGTGATCAAGTTCTTGTTATTGCTCTTTATGTTGATGATATGTTGTTCATAGGAAATAGCAAGCTAATGATTTCTGATCTTAAGTCTTAGTTGTCTGCTAAGTTCAAAATGAAGGATCTTGGTGCAGCAAGGTATATTCTGGGGATGGAGATAACCAGGGACAGGAAGAATAGAAAGCTTTGGCTCAGTCAGAGTAAGTATGTTAGGACTGTTCTTGAGAGATTTTGTATGAATGATTACAAACAGCTAGTGGTTCCAGTCATACAGGGAACGAAGCTATCTGTTGAGGACTATCCAAAAACTCCTATTGAGATGGAGGACTGACCAGTGTACCCTATGCTAGTGCGGTTGGTATTCTCATGTATGCAATGGTCTATACAAGGCTAGACATTGCCCAAGCAGTGGGAGTTCTTAGTCGATTTATGGATAATCCAGGAAGAATGCATTGGGATGCTGTGAAGAGAGTGTTTAGATATTTGAAGGGGACTTCAAATTTTGTTGTGTTATCATGGGAACTTGGTTGAATCACAGAGGACTCTCAGCATTCGTGGTTATGTTGATTCTGATTGGGCAGGGGACATTGCCAGCAGGAGGTCCACCAGTGGATACATTTTCATGATGAATGGTGGTGCAGTGAGTTGGATGAGCAAGCGGCAGGTTGTAGTCACTTTGTCCACTATAGAATACATAGCAACTACTGTACTTGTAAAGAAGTTGTATGGTTCAAACATTTTGTTCTAACATTGGTTTTGATGCGAAGGGAAATAACTAAGTACCTTACATGGCCATTCAGTGCAATTTATGCGGCAAAGAACCCTACTTTCACGTACCTGCAGGGGCCAGAAACATATCCAGGCATTAATACCATTTTTGTATGAGATATGGTGGAGGATGGAAGTCAAACTGGAAAAGGTTGATACTCACGGAGAATGTTGATTCATGGATGAAGCGATTGAGAGCATAGACAAGAGTTAAATTGGTGTGCCCAATGGGCCTTAGTGCCCATGTTTTCAATAAACAAATTATCTATTTGTGCTCTGGAAGTGCGGTATGAATGCTGTCAAGTGGGAGGTATTTGGAAATATATTGCCTCAAAACGTATAGGTTGAAACCTCCATTGGAGCCAAGTGATGCGAGCATTATGTTTGGCCGATAGTAGTTTGAAACATCATAGTTTATGCAGGGTTGTTGTGACCTTGTTTGTCTTAGGGAAAATGCTTTCCAGCTGTGGAGCTACTCCGTTTGTGACAAGGGAGTGTTGAGAATGACCTCTTAGCACTCCGAGGGAGACTCACGGCCTTGAGGCCATTCAATCGTGTATCAGGGAGACTCATGGTGACCACAGGCTTTGGGATAGCTTATAGCGGTTCAGTGAGAAGTCCCAGCGAAGTGTTAGACTCTCGCCGATAGTATGTACATGTTGTGGTCTTTGGCGTAGCTTATAGTCTATTGGTAAGAAGTCTTACCAATGTGCAAAGGTCTCACCGACGATGGTTCAAATGTTGTTCATCGGTGTAACACAAAGGCTTTCAGAGAAACATCTTAGCGACTGAAAGATGTCTTGCCGATAGTCGATGGCTATCGGGGTAACCCAAATGGTTCGGGAAGAAGTCCCAGCAAAGAATGTAAGTCTCATCGATGATAAGGGATCTTCGGTATAACTTTTGGCGACATAATACTTCGGGGTAAGTCCTAGAGTTCGGTGTGATGTCTTAGCGAAAGTAACATGTCTAGCCGACAATGCTTTATGTTGAAGCCTTTAGAGTAAGTCTTGGAGTTCGGTATGTTCTCTTGGCGAAAGATGTAAGTCTTGTTGACTATTCCTTGGAGCTTGATATGACTTGTGACTTCAATAAAACCTTTGGTGACTCGCTATGATCTCCTGGCGAAAGCAATAGGTTTGGGCGACTACTTGGTGTTTCAGCGTAACACTGGAAGCTTGATAGAACATCTTGGCGACTACGGTAACTCTTGGTGATACCGATATGAAGGTTATGTGGCATCGGTGAGACACTGTTAGTGTCTCACCAAGATGCCAACACAGTGCGAATTTTTTTTACCGATTGACAGTCCTATGTGGAGTCTCATGGACCAATAGGAGAAGTCGAATCTGAACAATTCAAAGATTGTTCATTGTGACAGTTCTGTGAGGAAGCTCGATGGACATGGAACAACAGGGATATACTCTGTGATTGTAGATTGTGATCAGTTGGTTACATCGATGGATTACTGTGTGGTTGTATGATCAGTAAATGAATTATATTTTGTGTAGACTGTAACTAGAAGGTTTATGTACAAGATTGTTCATGGTGAATGCTGTTGTAAACAGACACTAGAAAGATAAGTCTTTCATTTGTATGTAATCTCCATTACTGTAATATAAAGTGATTTCTCTTAGTGTGGTGGGTTTTTCTCCTATAAGGGTTTTCCCACGTATATCTGGTGTTCATGTGTGATTGTCAAATACTCTGTTTCTGTTATCTGTTTCTTAGTGCATCTTAGTTGAACTGTAATTGAAAAATTTAAAAGGATATCTGCATTCTTTCCTGAGGTATTGACGTTAGGACAATTGTTTTCGCATCTGATTTTCCTTACAAATATGTTTGTACCCAACCTCTATAGCCATCTTCACTACATCTCTCACAATACCAAGGTTGGTCTACCATGTTCCTAGTCCTATAGCTGGCATCTTCACCACTATATTCATTTTGATTGACATCATGGTTTATTTTTATCCTTTTTTCTAGTTGAACACTGAACAATCTTAAATCTTTCATATACTGTTATGGGTTCTCCAAAACGCTTATTATAATGGAGAAATTCCAATTGGGAATTGGAAAGTTGGGAGAACCTCTTTGCATCATCCAATCTGTCCCTTGTGGAATAAGCGCTAGCGTTAGGAAAGCAATTTTTCAATTTTATTTTCATTTACTAGCCCCAAAGAAATCTCCATATTGAGGTTGTCATTTGTTGCACTGATTCCATAATCTAAAAGGCTTTGCCTAGTTCATTATTTTACTGAGGCTTTGAGTTATGATTTTATGGGTGATAGTATTCAGAATAAGGCTCTTGTCTCTTTTTTATTTTTCCAGCATTTCATGTAATAGCTCTTTTACCTCCTCCACACTATCCTCCTTGTAGAGACCATTAGTTAACAACATGGTAATATTTTGATTACACACATGTAATCTTACTCTTGTCAAAGGCTTGGTTGGTTCTCACATGAACTTTCGGCCATAAATAGTGTGTAAGGACATTGGGAGCATAACCTTATGAAATTTCATCTTTTGTAATTGTTCCCTCAAAGATCCAATATGCATCTTAAATGAAGTGGGCAGCCAACAAAAAAATTTATGACCATTTTTCATTGATAAAATGGGTCAAGTAGCCTTCAAAATGAGTCTAGAAAATTTATCAAAACTTCTCCTAGAGCCACAAAATTTTACCAGTATGATGACTTATGCTAAGGGAGTATGGTTGTAGAATGATTTCACACGATCTCATCAGGATTGAAAACTGTCAACAGTCAAAGTAGCTTACTTGGCATTTTTTGAAGCTTGCCACTATCAAAAATCCAATTGGAGATCACCAACTTGCCATCTTGAAAAAATATCAAATCACTTCATGTGAAGCCACAACTTGGGGGATTGATTCATTTGGGATCCATAAGCATGTGTGCACGATGATTTTTAATCAATATTCTTCTTTTATAAAATACGAGGTGTCGAAGTTGCCTTCTGTGAGAATTTTTTTGGAAATGCCAATGTCAAAACTGTGCAAAATCAATTTGGTTTTGGCTTTGAAAAAATAACAAATTAGGTGCTATGACTCTAAAAATTGGCACGGGAGTATATTTTGGTAGGGAGAATCAGATAAACCAATCGATTTTTTATAATATATTTTCAATTGCTTAAGATTATCCTTCAAAGTTGGTCACTTTAACAAATTTTACTATGTACAGAAAGCAAACCTTCGCAGAACCCTTCAACTTGGCCTTTTAAAATCTTGTCAAAACTGATCGTACCAAGTTGAAAATTGGCGTGCACACTCAAATATGGTAGATGAATACACTTGCAAGGTGGTTTTGCATGAAAGTGAATGAGCTTCTAGTTATTATTTTTCAAGGTGGGCCATGTAAGCAGATTTTTCAAATATACTTCTGAGTGTTGAAATCTAATTTTTTCACATGGGAACCTAAAATTTGCACAAAATTTTAGGCTCCAACAGTGGCTCTGATTAGGGATGTATGCCTTCTATGGGCATAGCAAGAATATAGGTCTTTGGGAGAGCAAACCAGGTGTTTTATCCATTGAGTAGCATATTCAAACCTTCTTTCTATCATGAATTGATATGGTTTTGGAAAAACCACACCACAACCGATGGCACAAGGCCATCAAAAAAGAAATGCCCCTATTTTCCTCTGTCATAGACCTTGTTTTTTCCTGAGTTCATGCAATCTGCCTTGTCATTGTCATTGAAAAATTTCAGAAGATCATTGGGTTCAACTTGAGTCATGTTCCTTTCACCATTCTATAGTTCATAATTTCCATCCTCGTGTGATAAATATTTTTCATCTTCAGCATACAATGTGTATGCACACTTAATGCAATATTTCTCATTATTTTTCTCACTATCATGTATTGCAAAATGATCTCCCAGCATACTAAAAACTGAAAATCTGAATGCTTCTCTTGAAAGTTTGAAAATTATGTTTCATCAACATCTTCTGGGATAATTATATCTGAAGCATTTTATATTTCTTTTATGTCACTAGTTGGAAGTGACTCAAAATCATGATTCATACAATCATTATTTTGCACATTCAAACCAACTAATGTTGGGAATGAATTTTCTGAATCTTTCTTGCATATGGATTTCTGATACTCCATTGCTAGCAAATTTGAAATTTTCTCACTATTTAGTGAACATGCTTCTTGGTTTATTTCACCGTTAATGTACTCTTCACCTTTTTAATCATCATAATGAGGCTCAAGATCATCATAGAAAAAATCAGATGAATTATTAACACAGTCATTTGTTCCACAAGTTGATATATTATCCTAGTTATCTGAAAATGTTTCTTCCTTATCATAAAGTGGGTTTGAATACACCTGAAATCCATGTTCTGGCACACCTTCAAAAAATATCATCTGATTTTCTTCTATCTTTTCATCATATAATGGATTTGAAAAAAATTGAAAACCATTTTTTGGTGTACAAACCTCTTCCTCACCCAATGTGTCTTCATGGTACTCAACTACAGCTGGATGTGTTATTTGTTCGTTGTCAAATGAGCTTGCTTCTTCCATTGCTTCTTCCTCCTGATCTCCATAAGAACTGGAAGAATCACTTTGTTGTAGATCAAAATCCACAAGATCATCTTCACAATCTGAATATTTAATGGATCCCTCATAACATGCACTGCTCTCCCAGTCACAATCTGCTATGCAAGGGAGATCTTCTGTATCTTCATCCTCATTATGTAGACTGTCATAGGAATTGTTTTCACTTGCACACTCATCTTCTAGCTGTATTGCCTAATCAGTTTCTTGAATATATGAATGACCATCACCTTCCTCCTCAAATTATTGATTTTGATATGCATCCTGCTGGAGGTTTTGATTAATTCTTCCAAGAGGGATGCAATTTTGTTGCACATTTTGATATGGATAATACCCAAGATACTGACTATGTTGATAATCCTGGTGGATTACCAGTCTTTGTCCAGGAGGGACAAGATAAGCATTTACTTTTTTTTATTGTTGTGGTGAATAAATTTTCAACTATCAATAAAGTGCATTACCTCCATTGTGAAAATTCCCAATTGTATTACGAGGCACTTGTGGAGTCCAAGGACCACTTTCATTTTTATATTCATTCTTATTGTAGAATGGTATATTTTGTGATGCATCTGGAACACATTTGACTCCCAATTGTAGTAGTTGTTTGTTCAATTCTTTACAGCTTCTTATTAATTGTTGCCTTCTCACTTCTTTTGTTCCAAACTTTCTATGCATTCTTCATCAAGTTTTTACCAGATTTGCCACCTACTTTTCCAAAAGTAGAAAAATGAAATGGATTATGATTTTTTTTTTACCCTAGCGGAATCCCCTTAATTATGTGGGATGACAAGGATGCAAAAAAAAATTATGACTCTATGACGGAAGGCTGCATGTTACCGGATTTTCTCACGTTGTCCCAACGGAGTCGCCAATCTATTAGTTCTCAAAAATGCTAGTTGAAAAACCTCAAGAGGTTGCCAATCTCTTGGTACATTTTAGGTTAACGAACAAGGCCAAATGATGTGTTTGAACCTTCTTCTCTTTAGAATCTTCCAAACCTAGGTGGGTGTATCTATGCAAATGAAGCAGACTTAAAGTATGTGTTCCCTACTTGTGCAATCTATCCACAATGGCAATTGGAAGTGGAGAGATGTAAGCTTAATTTGGTATAAATTGTATAAGAAATATCAAGGTGAAATTTATTAATATGTTTAGTTAAATGATAAAGTTTCTTGGAAATGAAAAGCTTCTAAAGTTCCTAAAGTGGGATGTATGAATTGAGTAAAGAGGTGGGTAATACTAGTTCCCTATTGGGTATACGGAGCCTATGGAGTATTATGATGGATGAGTAATATTGGCTACAATTCTGGTTGTTTGGCACTTGTGAATGTTTATAACTTGTATAAATGTGCAAATAGGTAATTGGAAAACTCTTCTTATGAATCCTAATGATATCTTTCCAAGTTACTGTGATTACTTAAAAGAATTTAATCCTTCCTTGAAGGAGCTAGTCAAATAAATCACACAAAAACAACAAATGTGTTTTGAAAAATTAAGTATATCCTTGATATATTAATTTG
>VDFB02353493.1:43034648-43049404 GCA_007258455.2 Sequoia sempervirens
CACGTGGTAGTCCGTACGGTCCGTACATGTCGACATGGCGTGATGATGTGGTAGGTGACGTCAGCAAGGTCAACGAATCGGGCGTTGACACGTGTCCTCCGTACACATCGTCAGCATTTGCGTGGCACACAGGTGGCAGTGACGTGTTTTTCTCAGCCAGTCAGATTCTACCACGTGGCAGTACATTCAGTGTCTATGTGGAAGTCGAGTCAGATTGTCCAGCGAATCATATGGTGACACGTGGACGCAGAGTCAGCAATGACGTGACTTCATCAGCGAATTAGCATTCGACACGTGGCAATAGCATCTCCTCTCTCTCCGCGGCGGATGTCAGTTTATTTGTTAAAATGTTGGTTGGGGGGTTTGAACCCCCAACCTACCTTCACTAAATTTTTCCGATGGCCGTTCCACCAAATCTGGCGGGCTATCAAATACGGGTGATGAGTTGGTTTTGTTAAATCTCTATTTTCAAAGTTTGTTTTAAAACTGTTGCAGCCGGGAGTGGAACCCGGGACCGCGAGTTCCCCAAAAAGGATTATAACCAATGAGCCAGTGGATGGATATGGGATATATTTGGCATCGGTCGGTTTTGTTAGAGATATCAAAACCGAATGTTTTAAAAATGAAACTAATCCCCTAGAATGTAAAACAATAATCCTTTTTAAAGGATTAAAACAAAACTATCAAACAAATATCATCCCGAAATGAATAATAAGGAGGGCTTAGAATAATCATAGGGAATATGTAAAGATTTATTATGAAGGAATGGAGGGATTTTTAATGATTTTTTATAAATAATGGGAGATTTGTAAAGATCTTTATGTATTTTGGAGAGATAAGGTGGATTTGGAGAATATTTTCAAATCAATTGGTTAAAGGCCAAATTAGGAAATTTTATGTATTTAAAGGGGGCTTGAGGTGAGAGTTGTATTCAAGTTTTTCAGGTGACGAAGTCTTGAAGCTATGGAGTTAATCGAAAGAGAGGTCTTGTTGAAGAGTTTTCAAATCATTCTTGCATATCAGAGCATCGTTACGCTGCCGAAGTGCTTGGAGAATGATTGTGGTGCTTTGTAATCAATTTTGGAGTTAATCGGATCGGTCTCTCTATTGGAGTGGACCCGAGGGAGGCGTAGTCACGTGCATTGATGAACTCCCGTTATCAGCGTTGTTTGCACTTCTACTCTTCTTCTCTCTCTTTTACGTCTCTAATTTTCCTTTCTTTACTTGTTTATAATCACCTTGTTTAATTCTTTCATTATGTTATTTCCTTAAGTTGAATTTTGATTTAATTAACTGAAATAATCATTGTAAACATTGTAAAAGTTAAGCATTTAAATGCGCAATCTAAATTCACAGATCCTACTACGAATCAATGATTGTAACACAAGGCTTTAGAAGCGTCTTAGCTTAGCCCGAAGGAATAAATCTTGCCAATAGCCGATGGCTATCGGGGTAACCCAAATGGTTCGGGAAGAAGTCCCAGCGAAGAATGTAAGTCTCACCGATGATAAGGGATCTTCAGTATAACTTTTGGTGACATAATACTTTGGGGTAAGTCCTAGAGCTTGGTGTGATGTCTTAGCGAAAGTAACATGTCTCACCAACAGTGCTTTATGTTGAAGCCTTCAGAGTAAGTCTTAGAGTTCTATATGTTCTCTCGGCGAAAGATGTAAGTCTTGCCGACTATTCTTTGGAGCTCGATATGACTTGTGACTTCGGTAAAACCTTTGGTGACTCACTATGATCTCCTGGCGAAAGTGATAGGTCTAGGCGACTGCTTGGTGTTTCAGCGTAACACTGGAAGCTCGATAGAACATCTTGGCGACTACGGTAACTCTTGGCGATACCGATATGAAGGTTATGTGGCATCGGCAAGACACTGTTAGTGTCTCACCGAGATGCCAACACAGTGTGAATTATGTTGACCAATTGACCGTCCTATGTGGAGTCTCATGGACCAATAGGAGAAGCTGAATCTAAATAGTTGGAAGATTGTTCGTTGTGACGGTTCTGTGAGGAAGCTTGATGGACATGGAACAACAGGGATATACTCTGTGATTGTAGATTGTGATCAGTTGGTTGCATCGACGGATTGTTGTGTGGTTGTATGATCAGTAAATGAATTCTATTATGTGTAGACTGTAACTAGAAGGTTTATGTACAAGATTGTTCATGGTGAATGTTGCTGTAAACAGACACCAGAAAGATAAGTCTGTCATTTGTATGTAATCTCCATTACTGTAATACAAAGTGATTTCTGCTACTCTTGGTGAATGCGTTTTTTCTCCTGTAAGGGTTTTCCCACGTATATCTGGTGTTCATGTGTGATTGTCAAATACTCTGTTTCTGTTATCTATTTCTCAGTGCATCTTAGTTGAACTGTAATTGAAAATTTTAAAAGTATATCTTCATTCTTTCCTGAGGTATTGACGTTAGGAGAATTATTTCCACATCTAATTTTCCTTACAAGTGGTATCAGAGCCTGGCCAGTTGTGTTATCCTTGTGGGTACATTGGGTTTTTTGAGTCAATTTTGTTCAGTGGGAGTCATGTAGAGTTTTTTATTTTTGTTTACAGGTTGAGATGGCTAGCACATCTGGAAAGTTTGAAATAGAGAAGTTCAATGGCAGTAATTTTGAGTTGTGGAAACTCAAGATGGAGGATCTTCTAGTTGATCGTGATCTGTGGCTTGCAGTGTCTAGAACTAAACCTGTGAATGAAGCAAGAAGATTGGGTTAGGATAGGAAGTCTAAAGAGGCTGATAAGGCTCTATTTGGTGAACTTCGGTGCTTGAATGTGCATGAGGGAGAAGGCCCTTACTCTTCTTTAATGGAAGAAGAACGTCATTATCAGGAAGTCCTTGGTGAATAAGAAATTTGTTCACACGAGGGGAAAAGCTATATTCTTGAGAATGCGGGAAAGGAGAGTGCAATGGCTGATCATTTTGAATGCATTTAATATGCTAATTACTCAATTGACATCTGTTGGTGTGAAAACTGAAGAAGAGGATCATTGTATGCTATTGTTGTGCTCTTTGTCAAACTCATGGGATCATCTGGTGATGGCTATTGGGAGTACAACATCGAGTTTCAAGATGGAAGATGTTGTCGGTTCTTTGCTATCAGAAGAGATGAAAAGGAAGTCTTTTGAGATGGCAAAGGAAGCTCTTGCTTTCAGAGGAAGATCGAAAGAGAAAGGAAAGAAGAAGGACAAAGAAATCAAAATCAAAATCGAGAGGGAGATCAAAGTCTTCCGGACAGAAGTCCAAGGTGAAGTGTTGGAGCTGTGGGCAGCTGGTCATGTTGAAAGTTGTAAAGAGGAGAAAGAAGGGCTTCAGGCCGTGGTTCTTCTCATAGTGATGGTGATGCCTTCATTGCAGCCTTGGCTACTCGGGCATCGAGATGATAATGCGGCTGATTGATTTTGAAGCATCTTTCCATGACCTCTGAGAGAATGGTTACAAAAGTATGAAGAATACAATGGTGGAAATGTGTACTTGGCAAGTGATTCAACTTTAGAGATTGTTGGCCGTGGAAGAGTCAGTACATTCCACACGATGAAAGAGTGAAGGGAATCAATAATGTAATGCATATACAGTGCGGCTCGAAACTTACTTTCTATAAGTATGCTGAATGATATTGGAGTGCAAGTCACGTTCTCTAGAAATGGTTGTAAGATGACTAAAGGCTCTATGGTGCTGGCTAGAGGTGCTTGAATTGGTACCCTGTACAAGCTGGATGCACAAGTTGTTCAATGCAACAGTGTCTCTAGAAATTCATTGAAAGCTACTCGTGGAGGTAAAGAGGGAAATATCTCTAATTATGTAAAATCTATGGAAGTAAAACTTCCTATAGAAAGACTTATGCTCGGCATCATAGGTTAGGCCACATAGGAGAAAAAGGTTTAAAAAATTTGAAGAATAAAACCTGGTTGAGGGGCTTAAAGATTGTAATCTCGAATTTGAATTATGTGAGCATTGTTTATATGGAAAGAAGCACAGTGTTTCATTTTATTCCAGTCCTCATAAATCTTCTAGTTTGTTAGATTATATTCATTCGGATGTGTTTGGTCCAGTGAATGTTGCTTTTTTTTTCTAAGTCAAGATACTACATGTCATTCATTGATGATTATTTAAGAAGAGCATTTGCATATTTTTTGAAGAGTAAATAAAGTGTTGGTCGATTTAAGGAATTTAAGAGCACTGTTGAAAATCGGTGAGTAGAAAAAATAAAATTACTTGGGACTAATAATGGTGAGGTGAATTCTATTGATGAATTTGAAGATCTTTGTAAGACCATGGAATTAAAGGAGCACAAGACTACACCTTATACTCCACAATGAGGAATGGAGTTGTAGAAAGGTTAATAGGGCCCACGATTGATGGAGAGAGCGAAGTATGCGCACAGGTAGTGCTGGCTTGGAGAAGTTTTGGGCTATATCACGCATGTTATCCTAGTGTCGTTCTCCAGAATTTTTGCTCTTGTTGAGAAAACACCTTTGGGCGTGGTCACGGTAAGCCCTCCCACTTAGACATATTGGGTATTTTTTGTTGTCCGGGCATATGCTCATGTGTTGGATGTGAAAGATCTAAGTGGAGAACGGGTTGTCAAATATATTTTTAGTATTGGCTATAGCGTCATAAAATGATACAAGCTTTGGAATCTGATCTGAGACAAAGGGTTGCTTACATTAGAGACATAATATTCGTGAGATGAAACTTTCCACTTTGGATCTCTGATCCAAAGACAAAGTCGGATAATAATAAGGATGTAGCATTAATTCCTCCTACACGAAAGAAAGAGGAATTCAAAATTCAAAGTATCCCACGAAACTGAGGAGAGCTCGAGCAGTTCTGAAAGTTATGAAGAAGAAGAACCTCAGCCTCAGCAAGTGAGGAGGTCAACCTGAGAAAGAAAACAACCATATAGGTATGGATTCTCATTGATTGATTCTACTTGTGCCTATGCTTTGATTTCTAGTAATGATGAGCCTAGGACTGTGAAAGAGGCATTTAAAATGACTGATTCAGACTCTTGGTTAGAAGCCATGGAAGAAGAGATGGCATCATTGGATAAAAATGAAACCTGGAGTCTAGTGCCCTTGCCTAAAGGCGGAAAACCTGTGGGCTATAAATGGGTATATAAGAAAAAGATTGGTCTCGATGGCAGTGTAGAACAATAAAAAGCAAGACTGGTTATAAAGGGTTATTCCTAGGTAGGGAATGATTATGGGGAAATATTTTCTCTTGTAGCAAAGCTGACATCTATTAGATTTCTTTTGTCACTTGCAGCTGCATATGACTTAGAGGTAGAACAGATGGATGTGAAGACAACATTTCTTCATGGTGATCTTGAAGAAGAAATCTATATGTCCCAGCCTGAGCACTTTGTTAAAAAGGTAAAAGGAAAGTGGTTTGCAAATTAAAGAAGTCCCTGTATGGGTTAAGCAGTCACCTAGAATGTGGTACCAAAAATTTGATACTTTGTATTGTCTTTGGGATTTGTGAGATCCAAGAATCTAATCAACGTATTGTATATTATAAGGCTGAAGGTGATCAAGTTCTTGTTATTGCTCTTTATGTTGATGATATGTTGTTCATAGAAATAGCAAGCTAATGATTTACGTCTTAAGTCTAGGTTATTACGCTAAGTTCAAAATGAAGGATCTTGGTGCAGCAAGGTATATTACGGGGATGGAGATAACTTGAGGGGAGGAAGAATAAGAAACTTTGACTTCGGTCGAGTAAGTATGTTAGAATTTCTTGAGAGATTTGTATGAGCGATTACAAGCGGCTAGTGGTTCAGAGTCATCTGAGGGGAATGAAGCTATCTGTTGGACTGTCCAAAAGCTCTATTGAGATGGAGGCCCGACCCGATTGGCACCCTATGCTAGTGCGGTTGGTAGTCTCATGTATACGATGGTCTGTGCAAGGCCAGACATTGCCCAAGTGGTGGGAGTTCTTAGTCTATTTATGGCTAATCTAGGAAGAATACATTGGGATGTTGTGAAGAGAGTGTTTAGATATATGAAGGGGACTTTAGATTTTTCTTTGTGTTACCATGGGAACTTAGTTGAATCATAGAGGACTCTCGGCGTGCAATTGGTTATGTTGATTGTTGGGGCGGGGACATTAATGATGGGAGGTCCACAGAGTGGATACATTTTCATGATGAATGGGTGATTGCAATGAGTTGGATATGAGCAAAAGCGTGGCTGTAGTCACTTTGTCCCTCTGAGGAGGCTGAATACACATGGCAACTTCTCATGCTTGTAAAAAGACATAGTTCGAAACATTTTTTGTTCTAACATTGGTTTTGATCGCGAAATATAACTATTTTTCTATGGCCAGTCGAGTGCAATTTGTGCGAGAACCCACTACTTTCCATGCCGAGGACCCGAAACATATAGACGTACAATACCATTTTGTATGAGATATGGTGGAGGATGGAAAGGTCAATTTGGAAAAGGTTGATACTCTGGAGAATGTTGCAGATTCATGGATGAAGCCAGTGAGCACAGACAAGTTCAGGTGGTGTGCCAATTCAATGGGCCTTAGTGCCCATGATTTTCAATAAATTATGTTGTGCTCTTGAGGTGCCAGTATGATCTTCGTCAAGTGGGAGATTGTTGGAAATATGTGCCTCAAACAATATAGGTTGAAACCTCCATTGGAGCCTAGTCGGTATGACATCTATTATGTTTGGCCGACTAGTAGTTTGAAACATCATAGTTTGTACAGGTTGTTGTGACCTTGTTTCTGTCTTGCCGAATGCTTTCACTGTGGAGCTATCGCTATGACAAGGAGTGTTCGAAATGACCTCTTAGCACTCAGGAGACCTCTGGCCAACAGGCCATTCAATCGTGTATCAGGGAGACTCATGGTGACCACAGGCTTCGGGATAGCTTATAGCAGTTCAGTGAGAAGTCCCAGTGAAGTGTTAGACTCTCGCCGACAGTATGTTACATGTTGTGGTCTTCGACGTAGCTTATAGTCTATTGGTAAGAAGTCTTATCGATGTGCAAAGGTCTCACCGACGATGGTTCAAATGTTGTTCATCGGTGTAACACAAAGGCTTTCAGAGAAACATCTTAACGACTGAAAGATGTCTTGCCGATAGTCGATGGCTATCGAGGTAACCCAAATGGTTCGGGAAGAAGTCCCAGCAAAGAATGTAAGTCTCGTCGATGATAAGGGATCTTCGGTATAACTTTTGGTGACATAATACGTCGGGGTAAGTCCTAGAGTTCGGTGTGATGTCTTAGCGAAAGTAACATGTCTCGCCGACAGTTCTTTATGTTGAAGCCTTCGGAGTAAGTCTTGGAGTTCGGTATGTTCTCTTGGCGAAAGATGTAAGTCTTGTTGACTATTCTTTGGAGCTCGATATGACTTGTGACTTCAATAAATCCTTTGGTGACTCGCTATGATCTCCTGGCGAAAGCGATAGGTCTGGGCGACTGCTTGGTGTTTCAGCGTAACACTGGAAGCTTGATAGAACATCTTGGCGACTACGATAACTCTTGGCGATACCGATATGAAGGTTATGTGGCATCGGCGAGACACTATTAGTGTCTCACCGAGATGCCAACACAGTACGAATTTTGTTGACCAATTGACCATCCTATGTGGAGTCTCATGGACCAATAGGAGAAGCCGAATCTGAACAATTCAAAGATTGTTCATTGTGACAGTTCTATGAGGAAGCTCGACGGACATGGAACAACAAGGATATACTCTGTGATTGTAGATTGTGATCAGTTGGTTGCATCGATGGATTGCTGTGTGGTTGTATGATCAGTAAATGAATTATATTTTGTGTAGACTGTAACTAGAAGGTTTCTGTACAAGATTGTTCATGGTGAATGCTGTTGTAAACAGACACTAGAAAGATAAGTCTTTTATTTGTATGTAATCTCCATTACTATAATATAAAGTGATTTCTCTTAGTGTGGTGGGTTTTTCTCCTATAAGGGTTTTCCCACGTATATCTGGTGTTCATGTGTGATTGTCAAATACTCTGTTTCTGTTATCTGTTTCTTAGTGCATCTTAGTTGAACTGTAATTGAAAAATTTAAAAGGATATCTGCATTCTTTCCTGAGGTATTGACGTTAGGAGAATTGTTTTCGCATCTGATTTTCCTGATTTTCCTTACAAATATGTTTGTACCCAACCTCTATAGCCATCTTCACTACATCTCTCACAATACCAAGGTCGGTCTACCATGTTCCTAGTCCTATAGCTGGCATCTTCACCACTATATTCATTTTGATTGACATCATGGTTTATTTTTATCCTTTTTTCTAGTTGAACACTGAACAATCTTAAATCTTTCATATACTGTTATGGGTTCTCCAAAATGCTTATTATAATGGAGAAATTCCAATTGGGAATTGGAAAGATGGGAGAACCTTTTTGCATCGTCCAATCTATCCCTTGTGGAATAAGCGCTAGCGTTAGGAAAGCAATTTTTCAATTTTATTTTCATTTACTAGCCCCAAAGAAATCTCCATATTGAGGTTGTCATTTGTTGCACTGATTCCATAATCTAAAAGGCTTTGTCTAGTTCATTATTTTACTGAGGCTTTGAGTTATGATTTTATGGGTGATAGTATTCAGAATAAGGCTCTTGTCTCTTTTTTATTTTTCCAGCATTTCATGTAATAGCTCTTTTACCTCCTCCACACTATCCTCCTTGTAGAGACCATTAGTTAACAACATGGTAATACTTTGATTACACACATGTAATCTTACTCTTGTCAAAGGCTTGGTTGGTTCTCACATGAACTTTCGGCCATAAATAGTGTGTAAGGACATTGGGAGCATAACCTTATGAAATTTCATCTTTTGTAATTGTTCCCTCAAAGATCCAATATGCATCTTAAATGAAATGGGTAGCCAACAAAAAAATTTATGACCAGTTTTCATTGATAAAATGGGTCAAGTAGCCTTCAAAATGAGTCTAGAAAATTTATCAAAACTTCTCCTAGAGCCACAAAATTTTACCAGTATGATGACTTATGCTAAGGGAGTATGGTTGTAGAATGATTTCATTCGATCTCATCAGGATTGAAAACTGTCAACAGTCAAAGTAGCTTACTTGGCATTTTTTGAAGCTTGCCACTATCAAAAATCCAATTGGAGATCACCAACTTGCCATCTTGAAAAAATATCAAATCACTTCATGTGAAGCCACAACTTGGGGGATTGATTCATTTGGGATCCATAAGCATGTGTGCACAATGATTTTTAATCAATATTCTTCTTTTATAAAATACGAGGTGTCGAAGTTGCCTTCTGTGAGAATTTTTTTGGAAATGCCAATGTCAAAACTGTGAAAAATCAATTTGGTTTTGGCTTTGAAAAAATAACAAATTAGGTGCTATGACTCTAAAAATTGGCATGGGAGTAGATTTTGGTAGGGAGAATTAGATAAACCAATCGATTTTTCATAATATATTTTCAATTGCTTAAGATTATCCTTGAAAGTTGGTCACTTTAACAAATTTTACTATGTACAGAAAGCAAACCTTCGCAGAACCCTTCAACTTGGCCTTTTAAAATCTTGTCAAAACTGATCGTACCAAGTTGAAAATTGGCGTGCACACTCAAATATGGTAGATGAATACACTTGCAAGGTGGTTTTGCATGAAAGTGAATGAGCTTCTAGTTATTATTTTTCAAGGTGGGCCATGTAAGCAGATTTTTCAAATATACTTCTGAGTGTTGAAATCTAATTTTTTCACATGGGAACCTAAAATTTGCACAAAATTTTAGGCTCCAACAGTGGCTCTGATTAGGGATGTATGCCTTCTATGGGCATAGCAAGAATATAGGTCTTTGGGAGAGCAAACCAGGTGTTTTATCCATTGAGTAGCATATTCAAACCTTCTTTCTATCATGAATTGATATGGTTTTGGAAAAACCACACCACAACCGATGGCACAAGGCCATCAAAAAAGAAATGCCCCTATTTTCCTCTGTCATAGACCTTGTTTTTTCCTGAGTTCATGCAATCTGCCTTGTCATTGTCATTGAAAAATTTCAGAAGATCATTGGGTTCAACTTGAGTCATGTTCCTTTCACCATTCTATAGTTCATAATTTCCATCCTCGTGTGATAAATATTTTTCATCTTCAGCATACAATGTGTATGCACACTTAATGCAATATTTCTCATTATTTTTCTCACTATCATGTATTGCAAAATGATCTCCCAGCATACTAAAAACTGAAAATCTGAATGCTTCTCTTGAAAGTTTGAAAATTATGTTTCATCAACATCTTCTGGGATAATTATATCTGAAGCATTTTATATTTCTTTTATGTCACGAGTTGGAAGTGACTCAAAATCATGATTCATACAATCATTATTTTGCACATTCAAACCAACTAATGTTGGGAATGAATTTTCTGAATCTTTCTTGCATATGGATTTCTGATACTCCATTGCCAGCAAATTTGAAATTTTCTCACTATTTAGTGAACATGCTTCTTGGTTTATTTCACCGTTAATGTACTCTTCACCTTTTTAATCATCATAATGAGGCTCAAGATCATCATAGAAAAAATCAGATGAATTATTAACACAGTCATTTGTTCCACAAGTTGATATATTATCCTAGTTATCTGAAAATGTTTCTTCCTTATCATAAAGTGGGTTTGAATACACCTGAAATCCATGTTCTGGCACACCTTCAAAAAATATCATCTGATTTTCTTCTATCTTTTCATCATATAATGGATTTGAAAAAAATTGAAAACCATTTTTCAGTGTACAAACCTCTTCCTCACCCAATGTGTCTTCATGGTACTCAACTACAGCTGGATGTGTTATTTGTTCGTTGTCAAATGAGCTTGCTTCTTCCATTGCTTCTTCCTCCTGATCTCCATAAGAACTGGAAGAATCACTTTGTTGTAGATCAAAATCCACAAGATCATCTTCACAATCTGAATATTTAATGGATCCCTCATAACATGCACTGCTCTCCCAGTCACAATCTGCTATGCAAGGGAGATCTTCTGTATCTTCATCCTCATTATGTAGACTGTCATAGGAATTGTTTTCACTTGCACACTCATCTTCTAGCTGTATTGCCTAATCAGTTTCTTGAGTATATGAATGACCATCACCTTCCTCCTCAAATTGTTGATTTTGATATGCATCCTGCTGGAGGTTTTGATTAATTCTTCCAAGAGGGATGCAATTGTGTTGCACATTTTGATATGGATAATACCCAAGATACTGACTATGTTGATAATCCTGGTGGATTACCAGTCTTTGTCCAGGAGGGGCAAGATAAGCATTTACTTTTTTTGATGGTTGTGGTGAATAAATTTTCAACTATCAATAAAGTGCATTACCTCCATTGTGAAAATTCCCAATTGTATTACGAGGCACTTGTGGAGTCCAAGGACCACTTTCATTTTTATATTCATTCTTATTGTAGAATGGTATATTTTGTGATGCATCTAGAACACATTTGACTCCCAATTGTAGCAGTTGTTTGTTCAATTCTTTACAACTTCTTATTAATTGTTGCCTTCTCACTTCTTTTGTTCCAAACTTTCTATGCATTCTTCATCAAGTTTTTACCAGAGTCGCCACCTACTTTTCCAAAAGTAGAAAAATGAAATGGATTATGATTTTTTTTTTACCCTAGCAGAATCCCCTTAATTATGTGGGATGACAAGGATGCAAAAAAAAATTATGACTCTATGACGGAAGGCTGCATGTTACCAGATTTTCTCACGTTGTCCCAACGGAGTCGCCAATCTATTAGTTCTCAAAAATGCTAGTTGAAAAACCTCAAGAGGTTGCCAATCTCTTGGTACATTTTAGGTTAACGAACAAGGCCAAATGATGTGTTTGAACCTTCTTCTCTTTAGAATCTGCCAAACCTAGGTGGGTGTATCTATGCAAATGAAGCAGACTTAAACTATGTGTTCCCTACTTGTGCAATCTATCCACAATGGCAATTGGAAGTGGAGAGATGTAAGCTTAATTTGGTATAAATTGTATAAGAAATATCAAGGTGAAGTTTATTAATATGTTTAGTTAAATGATAAAGTTTCTTGGAAATGAAAAGCTTCTAAAGTTCCTAAAGTGGGATGTATGAATTGAGTAAAGAGGTGGGTAATACTAGTTCCCTGTTGGGTATACAGAGCCAATGGAGTATTATGATGGATGAGTAATATTGGCTACAATTCTGGTTGTTTGGCACTTGTGAATGTTTATAACTTGTATAAATGTGAAAATAGGTAATTGGAAAACTCTTCTTATGAATCCTAATGATATCTTTCCAAGTTACTGTGATTACTTAAAAGAATTTAATCCTTCCTTGAAGGAGCTAGTCAAATAAATCACACAAAAACAACAAATGTGTTTTGAAAAATTAAGTATATCCTTGATATATTAATTTGAATAATAGGAAAAGACCATTATGGAGATAGTATGATAGCTTTATCAACTATAGAGCTCTTCTTATTAATCCCAATGTTACTTCCAGGTTACTGTAATCAATTTAAAGGGGCTTAATTCTTTAAAAGAAACCAAGCAACTAATCACACAAGAGCAGCAAATGTGTCTAGATGAAACTGAGATATCAACTTGGATATGCAGATTCAAATAACAAAGAAATAACACTATGGAGATAGCCCAATAGTTGCTTAGTTTCAACAAACAACAGACACCAATATTGAGCCACAAAAATTAATATTTTCTATTGATTCTCCAAAATTTCATGCATGCATCATAGTCTTCTACAGTATAATTTATGTGATAAACATTTTAAAGTATCTTCTGTATATCTCCTACCTAACTCCTAATTATAATGATGATTCATTAGATTTCAACTGGCATATATACATTACATCTTCTAGGGTTGTGACCCTTCATATCTCTTTCGTTGCAGCACATCACTTTATTTTGATTAATTGCCTCCAACTAGAAATACTTTTAATCTTCATTATCTTTGTTCCTCGTGAAAAACAATCATTATTTCACAATACTTTTGAAATCTTCATTAATCTTTAATTCCTTTGTTGGAAAACATCTCGCCTATATCTTGGTTGGTTGGAATATTTCACCAAATTTAATAGATTACTCTTTCAAGTAAAATAATTACCCATTACCTGCTCTTGCAACTCCTTTGGTGAAAGAGAATATTTCACCCCCCAATGTAAATATTTTATAAATTTTACCTTTTGTACATTTGTGGATAAAATAATTGTTCACCTTATAACTCCCTTTGTTAAAATATTTCATATTTCAGTAAGAATATTTTATTTTATGAAGAAAATATGCTCTTCTCCTTCACCTTTATTTAATGAGTTTTCACTTTGTTACTCCCTCAATTTAATATTATATTGATAGAACATCAATTTAATAACTCCCTTTGTTAAAATATTTGATATTTTAGTAAGAATATTTTACTTTATGAAGAAAATACTATCTTCTCCTTCAACTTTATTCAATGAGTTTTCACTTTGTTACTCCCTCAATTTAATATTATATCGATAGAACATTCATTTAATATCTATTTCCACCTTTAGATTTTCCGCTTGTCATGCATCGTCGATGCAGATGTATACCCCTACTGTCGGGCTGTCGAGGGAACACTGCATTGAGTCCTGCCATTGGATTCCACTCACCCCGATATGTTTATAATGGCTTGCTTCATTGATCTATCAGTGGGATATTGGAGTGACTCCCAACGATAGGCATCACTCCTGCCAATATCCATTTCAAGGTTTACTGTTTTTCTTTCTCCTGCAAAAAATCTTCCTGTATGGGCCACATGTGTCATGGACAAAGAACAATCCACGAAGTAGCTTTTCCTATTCAATTTGTGTGAATTGATCCATTAAATCTTACGGTATTGACCAATCAAACACATCTAAGTTAGCTATTATTCTTTCCTCACTGGTGCTCTTGGGTAGCACGCTACAGCTCCTCTGTATGCCCCAGCGCAACGCAACTTCTGCAGGTGTCTTTCCCAATTTCTCCGCCACTTGCTTCACAACGGGCTGGTTTAGGACCTTCACTTTTGTTCTAACAATTTTACTGCCTGGAGAACCTAGGGGAGAGTATGATGTTATGTGTATACCATGTTTCTTACAAAAAAATGTGAAGATTGGTTTGTTGCCACATAAGATGGCATTCCACCTGGTTCACAGCTGGCATGATTTCTGCATGCTTCAACAATTCCTCAAGCTTCTTGGTAGAAAAATTGCTCACCCCAATAGCACGAACTTTTCCAGTGTCCAGAAGTTTCTCCATTGCTTGCCATGTGTTGTGGATGTCAAGTGGGAAAAAAAATTTGAGGTTTAATCCCTTTGATCCTTTTTTAAATCGCATGGATCAGTATATCAGGTAAAGACCAAGATAGTCGAGTTGCAGATCCTGCAGAGTCATGTTCAAATTAAGCTTCAGGCACGTCTTCTGGAGCATGATGGGTGCACCAGAGTTTAGAGGTAACCCATAGATTCTCACGCTTTACAACATTCCTTTTGGAATATTTCTTTTAGTGCAAGTCCAATCTCCTTGGCATTGCCATACATCCTTGCATAGTCAATATGTCTGTACCCAGCCTCTATAGCCATCTTCACTACATCTCTCACAATACCAGGGTCAGTCTGCATTGTTCCTAGTCCTACAGCTGGCATCTTCACCACTGTATTCATATTGATTGACATCATGGTTTCTTTTTATCCTTTTGTCTAGTTGAACACTGACCAATCTTAAATCTTTGATATACTGT
>VDFB02353493.1:43049504-43102873 GCA_007258455.2 Sequoia sempervirens
TGTTTCAGCTCAAATTTTGCCAGTGAGCAGCTTGATGTGCTCTGAATGCAATGTGACTGTTAAAACTTCAAGAATGCTGACGGAACACCCGAAATTGCACACTTACTAAAAATAGTAAGTTGCCAGAATCTGATGAAATTTTGATGAGTCTGCTGGGAGCACACTGACAACAACGTTAGTCTCTGTTTTAAATTTATTCACCTCGTTGGACCACAAGTTGATCATGAAAGTACAAACCCTAATTCTATGGACTTGGCCAAATTTATACGTTTAAGCTCACAGATGGGCACAATCCTCGAAAGGTAGACATCAGAAAAGAGAGAGAGAGAGAGAGAGAGAGAGAGAGAGAGAGAGAGAGAGAAACCAAAGCCAAAAAGACTAGAATGGAGCAAAAATTAGGGGTCCCCATCTTGAATGGGGCGATGCGTGAAAAGGTCATAACACTAACAAGTTCAACCATGACAAGGTTGCTAAAGAAGATTCTTGAGGATCTCCAAGCATGTTATAAGGAGGTGTTAGCTGGGAGTAGAACACTTTAGAAGGAAGTTCATCAATTTTAGAATTGAAGAGTTGCAAGCTAGTAGTGCATAGCAGCAAAAATCGTTTGGGGAAAAAAAAGGCACACCAAAAGTATAAAATTGGGAAAAAATAAGGAAAAAATCAGATTTAGGGACAAAAACTACTTTTTTTGAAATTTAAGGGCATTTGCATAGTATAGAGATGTAGAGAGAAAATCAAACATAGAGTTTAGCACATGAATTGTAGAAAATAGGATTTTGTTGTTTATATTCATATCATTGTTTACATTGCGTTGCACAAAGCATACTTCATAGTGCATAAATAATAACTAGATGGTTACAGCTGATAAAATTTCAATTAAAATATAGTTTGTACAAAGTCAACCTATAAACTAAGTACGAAGTTCCAAAAAATCAAAACATAACCAATGACTCATGCTACTACAAATAAAGCTATGTTAGAGGGCTATAGGTCTTGATGATGAAGCTCTTGGTTTAGAGCTTCTCCTAAATTGTTCAACCTCATGATATCCAAGTTGGCCTCTACGATCTCAAAATCCTCAGGGTCAAGAAAAACATTAAAAAGACAGTTTTCCTTTGTTGAGAAATCATAAATTACAGAACGGGAATCAATTGGTTCATATTTGTGTTTTAACAGTACTTGCAATTTCTAGAACAATGTCAAAGAGAATTATATGAAGTGTGTGAAGGGGAAATCATATGACAAAGGAAGCAATTGCAAAGTTCAACTTAATAGGTTTTGGATCAAATAGCCCAAGATAGAGTAATAGAAAATGCTTTTGAAAAAAAATCTTAAATTTCAAAAGACCATAAATGATATTGAAATGTTCTCATTGATAACTATTTTAGCAGATTTGTAAAAGAATAAAGGGAGTGTTAAATATTTTTCCATTAGATAATAAAGACCTAGTACAAAAGAAGAGAGCAACTACTTGAGCCACAATTTTAGCTATTATTATTCAAGTAAAATTTCTTTGATTTTGCGTATAAGTGGATGATGGAGTTAAAAACATTGATGGACTTTGAGTTGGGAATTTGAGAGATTATAGGTAGAAGTTTCAATGGAAAAACAAAGCATGAGGAACATTCCCTTTCATTGGGACAGTTACTGCTGAAATCTATCTGGATTGTTAAAGATAAAATATTTGAGGCCTAAGTTGGGAGGTATTAAGATAAGGCCTCAAGACTAGGGCATGAATTATCTTAAGGCATGTATTATTTTGCTTGAAACCTATTTAATGTGCATGGAATGCTACACTATATATGTCTAAAGCATTCATGCACTGCTATTGTACTCCTTGCAAGCCTTCTAAACCTCCATGTATATGATAATCCTAAATGGAATGTAGTTTCTAGACAAGTGCAGGGCATGATTTAAGCAGTTAGTTTCACCAATTAACAAAGCATAAAGCCTGTAGAATATATAGGAAATTTAAAAATAAGTTTAAATAGCCAAAACAATCCTTCATTTTGATATAAAATATTGCTACAGTTTATTTTTTCAGCACTACGAGCTGATTTTTATTTTTCTGATAGGAACCATTCTGTTTCCTGTTCCACAATGTCTATATACTATTATGTATATACTTATGCTTCCCACTTGCTTATACAATTGTCACTACCCTACCCACTTATCATTAAAACTTGATGACCTGTGTCAAATTTAAGCTCCAAATTATCACACTTTGTTATTATCTGAAAAGGAAATTTGTCCCAACCTAGCCTTGATAATCTAAACAACCACCTTGGTATCATTGTTAACAATTGAAATTTTAAAATTCTTCTAAATAGTCAAGATCACAAGAATTCAATGAAAACAAACCTCTTTAGGTTGATATCAATCCAATAGAGTTTTGTTTCAACTTTCAATTTAGTTTGGCTTTCTATATTTACTTTTGGCAAATACTTTTATAAGGTTTAGATATGTTAAAAAAATGAGATAGAAGCCTTAGTATTTATGATATTTTCTATTGTTTCCCACTAAATTGTCTTTGGATCTATATACATGGAAAGCATTACTACAAGCCTAAGGCAAAAGACAGTAGTGTGAAATATAGAGAAAAAACGCAGCACATCTCTTAATCATTCCATGTTAATGTCCTTAACATCAAATGTAGAAGCATACCAAAAAACGTGTCTCTATTTTAATGTCTTTAACATCTATTAGAAATATACGTCCATTCAAGGTTGCCTACCTTTGATTTGCCTCAACAATTTGATGAAATCCAATGAATCTTTGATGGTGAGCCACAAGCCAGCAGCCAACACTCAATTTTGTGCTAAATAACAACGAAAAAACTTGATTAAATAGTGATTTCGTGAGGTTATGGTTTCATAACAGGTTGGTTGGGCAACTTTTTTGTGATTTTTACGTGATTTTTTCACGATTTTTACATGATTTTTTCGCTATTTAGACCCTTAAAAATCATTGAATGTTGTTGAAAATCACAACTGATTAAATTGGGATATTTTAGGGAAAAAATCGTTTCAGTTGGGGATTTTTTTAAAATCGGGTTTTTTGAGGATTTATGCTTCTATGGTAGTGAGAACCAAGAAGAATTTTTCATCGGAATCCTTAAGTGATACAATGTAATGCCCCCATTTTAGCCATATGCTCTTCTGTGACTGATAACCTATTTACAGAAGCTCGTAGGTTTGTCAGAGGTAAAATTAGGGTTTCCTATTTTATAGGAGGTTTTTGATGCATTTTTGAAGGCTTGTATGTGAAAGTTTTTGATGCATGTTTGGTGGAGCTTTTTGGGTTTTTGGAGAGTTTCAGAATGGTATAACATGCATCTCCATCTCACAACCTTTCCCGACACTTGCAATTTTTAGCTTGCACGTTGGAGTTTCGAGATTTGGATTGCGGTTTCTTTCTAGGTTTCCAGAGAGCTTCACAGTGATATGACATGCAAATGCATTGGGCTACTTTTCAGAATTTACTATTTTTAGTAAGTTCTATTTTTGGCAGTATTCAGGTTGGCAGCAGTTCAATGTGCCCTTCTATTTTTGACAAGGGTGTGAGTATATTTGGTTTTGGCTTTCTAAGGTGCTTTTTGGAGAAAGTATTATTTTAAGTTGTAATGTTATATTTTGAATTTTGGCCCCCTTGGCCTAGTGGTACGACTTGAAGTTGTTTTAATGTGAGGCCTTGAAGGATGGACGCCTCATCATGAGGAAATTTAATATTTTAAATGTTTTTTGTGGCCCCCTTACCTTGGATGCCTAGGAGAAGACAATTAAAGATTGTTTTGAAAATTAAAATATTGGAAGGTGAATTGGGCTTCCCTCTTGGAGGGAAATGTTGAAAGCTAAAAGGCCATCTCAAACTCATTAAAAGCAGGCCTTTGTTCATTCTTTGATCATCCATTATCTTTCATATCGAATTGTTGTTGGATTGGCTTCAAATTTATGGCTTTGAGGAATGCATACCTCCTAGCCAGAATTCAAGAATCCAATTTTGTGTTCGAGAGATAACACCTAGTTGGAATTGAGGCTGCTTCTCACTCAGACAAGCAGATTGAGCATCATTGTGAAGAAATTTTGGTGATTTTATCAATTTTGTGTTTGCTGGTTTGGACATGGCTGAATCATGTTATCAATTGCAGATCATTGTGTGATTTTATTTTCATTATGGGTATTTGTTCAATCCATTTTCATGCTTAGGGCGATCCTACTTGTGCATTTTCAGATTTTATTGTGAAGTCTCTATTTTCTTAGATGAATCGCCCTTCCTTCTTGGCCCGTACTTCGTCAATAACCAATCTTTGGAGTTCGTGCCTTTCATTGGTGGCTGTTTTTGGTATTGTTTATGTTTTGTTGCTGGTCGCCTTGTCGTTGGGGAATTGAGAGTTCAGTTTGGAGTGCTTCATAGGAGTTTTGAAAGAGAAATAAGCTTTTTGGTGTGTTGCATAGTTGCTGGTCTGTATTTCAGTTTGCTTGTATTTCATATCAGACTTAGCTATTACCATGTTATGTTATATTTCTTGGGTGTTTTAATTCTAAGTTGAAATCAGAGATATAGTGAAGACATTGCAGAAGTTTGGAGCAGATTTCTATTGCAAATTCATTGTAATAAGCTCATTGTAAATGCTGGTTTCAGTAGTACTGTTTCAGCATCTCTATTATTTGCATTTTTCAATTGTATTTTTCCTATTTCACCCACTTAATAAGTGGAGTATTACCACTGTTTAAGTGGATGCCTACTAAAAGCGGATGATTGCTCTTTCGTTGTAATATCTTCCCCCCACTGAATATGTGGTAGTGTGGAATTCTCATGGTTGGATCACCGCTTGCTCTTATATTTCCAGCTTTGCAATTCAGTTTAGTTTAATGCTAACTATCCCATCACCATATGTTATCACCTCGCCTTGAATAGGATCTTGGTGAACATTCTTAGTGCAGGTTACTTTCAAGTTGGTTATCTTTTGGGAGCTAATGCTAATCATTGGTGTTGTGCTGGATTTTGAGGTTAAAAAATTGGGAAAAAACTAAAGGGCATATTTCATACAACAAGAGTTGATGGTGAAAGATGAATTACTGTCAAAGCTGCCAAATGATAGGGAAAAGAAGAGGGAGGTGTCTACAAATGAAAGTGGACCATCCTCTACTCCAAAAGAACAAACAACAAATCAGGTATGCAGAAAAGGCACCCATGAGCATGTTTTCTTTCAAGATAGTAAATCTGATAAATCCATTGCCAAGTTTGAAGAGCATAATAAGTGTATAAGCTGCAAGTTGCTAACATGGATAGGTGATGATGAAGGGCACTTGGCAAGGAAAGCCAAGGAATACTCAAACCCATTATAATTGAGGAAAGACCTAATATGAGGGCATTGGACATGGGAGCACAAAATCTGGTGAATGCTAAAAGAATTGACTACACCAAGCACAAACCAAAGGACAACCCGAGGAAGGTAAAATTGCCCCTTTCATTATTTGTGAAGCCTCAACATGATTTTAGATTGTCTCCAAAGCATGACCCACAATCAACACAGTTAGAGGAGAGTAAGACTCCACCTCAAGAGGACAAAGATGAGCCTTCAAAGACAAAGGCACCCTCAAATGAGAAAGGAGGAAAAGATGCAAAGAAGAGATGGGGAGATTACAGTCCACCTACTTTATCATAGCTAGGCTCAAGGAAGATGAAAGCAAGCAAGTGGAAAATCATAGAAGGTATACCAAAGGTAGAAATTTCATCTTTTGTTTCAATTGTTAGAAGGAAGGACATATTACACAAGAATGCAGGTATCTTGTTCCTTGTTGTGGTAGAACCATTGCAGAATAATGTGCAACGAAAACACCTCTAAGGGGCATATGTTCCATATAAAGGATGATAAAAGAAGCAGCTAATCTCCAAGAAAGAAGAAAGAGAGCGATCAAGACACTCCATGAAGGTAAGAATCCATTTGCTTTGATCATGTGTAAATCTAATAACTATTGCTCTTATTGCAAGGTTGGAGGGAATTGGGATGGCAAGTGTTGGAGACTCATCTAGAGTTTAATCCAAACATGACAAGATCAATAATGAGCATCCACGAAGAAAAGGGGAAGAGAAGCATAGAAAAATACCAAAATCAAAGAGAGAATAGATCTCATGGAAATCTTCATCATTATTGTATGGTAGGGGATCGTCATTTGATTCTTGGATAGAACAATTACTCGTTTTTGAGATGCTTTTCCTTTTATATGGGTATTTGAGTAGCACATTAACCATTTCTCAAGAATCAAGTTGTATTTAAGATGTTAACTCCACTTGTAGAGCAAGCAAGAAGGATTATTCAGTCAACATGAGTGAGTATGAAGAGCATGCCCACTTGGAAACCAAGGAGAGACACAAGGAAAAATGTATGAGGTAAGGAAAAGTTACGTTATACTAATTCACTATCCATCACCTTAGTTTGCTATTGTGCATGGTAAGGATAGATGAGTAGGGTTACTTTCATTGCATGAAAGAATATGGCTTCTAGCAAAATCAGCAAAACAAAAGCATGGGCATTTTTCCAATCTAGTAAGCATGTATATCTTGTCATTGAAGCATGTAAATTGTTCACCACTTGTGTGTAGTAAGTAGTTTAAAGAAATAGAGTACTCCATGAGAGGAAGCTTTAAATTACATAAGGTTGGGAATCCACTTCTAGCAAAGGAAAAGAGCATACATTGGGTCACATGATCACCCTTGTATTTTGCACAAAATCTCATCACAGTTGTAACAGGTGCATAGTTGTAATATGGGGATCCATATGCTTTCAGTTGTAGTATGCCTACTAGCACTTAACAAGATCGTGAATTAATGATAATAAGTTTCCACAATCCATATCATGAGTGTATAGTTTTTCTGGATTTGATTGTGTGCAAATTTTTAACATCAACGTTTCGGATCACACTACATGATCCATCATCAGGATGAAGAGAGCATGAGAAATCATGTAGTGGATCATGGATCATGTAGTGTGATCCGAAACGTTGATGTTAAAAATTTGCACACAATCAAATCCAGAAAAACTATACACTCAAGATCGTGAATATTTATCATAATATGTGACCTTCATTGCAACAAATGTTTCAGTAGAAAAGCAAATCCTGCATGATGACTAGTTGTATGAATCAACAAATTGTAAAGAAGCCATCATAGAAAATTGTTGTGATACAACTTTTTAATCCATGGCAACCATTGTACCATGTTTAGGCATCATAGGTGGTTGTAGCATGAGAAGTTTCAGATGACAACACAAAGTTGTGAGGTAGTGGTCACCATTGAGAAAATCATGGGAAGAACACCACAGAAACACCAAAATTATGACAGAACAGGTTACAAAGTAGGACAAAACATTAATACCTTCCACCTTGTACCACCATAGCAATAAGCATCACTTTGGTGATGAGCACACACTTATATTGAGGGGGGGGGGGCGGTGGTGAATCAGTATAACGTAACTTTTACCAATTTAAAACTTTATCAAACAATAGCAACTATCCAAGAATATAACAATAAGAACAAGTTGACACCAAGATTTTACATAGAAACCCTTACGGGAGAAAACCACAGTACAAATAATGTACTTTATATTTATATAAGTTTACAATGATTATAGGTACCAACCTACAAGGAGCACCAACTTCCTCTTCCAAGGCACAAACCTTGGCTAACAAGAGGCACCAACCTCTTAAGATAGACTGAAAACTGTATGACTTTTTCACCGCTAATCTGCTTCTTATCTTCAACTTATCTTCTCTTTGTGATGTATGTTGTCTCCTTAAAGCTCACACAAGATACACAATTCTGCTCTTCTATCTCACATCATCATTCTCTCTCACACACCCTTCAAATCTGAATTGTATCCTATCTTTATATCGATCTCTTTGTATCCAAAGATGCAAATTTTGTAAACAATATGTCTCTTGAACAGATCGCACCACTTGATTTTTATTTTAAAAATCTGTCTTTAATATACATTGTTTGCCTTATTAATTTCCAATCGTACCATTTCATAATCACACCACTTGGCTTTTTTTAGTTTAACAACATTTAATAAAATTGCATTATTAATTTATGTTTGTGCTGAAGGATCGCATCACCTCACTGAATCGTATTATTTAAATCAGTCGCACCTTTTCATTAGTGAATCGCTGTTCCCTTAATTTTTGTCTCTATCCATTTTTTTTTTAATTCTAATTTTGTCTTATTCGTAACTCCTTATCAATCACCGTTTAAATTTATGTGCTTTTTTTTGTCTTATATGCTATATTCGTCTTCTTCTTTTGTCTTATTCTACTTTGAATTTTTCTGTTTTTATCTTTATTCATTTTGTCTTATGTGCTGCACAGAATTTTTTTGTTTTAATATTCAGAAAAGATATTGCTTTATTCACTTAGCGATCTGTTTGTGCTCTTTAAGGAATACGTTGCTTTTAACATCTGTTCATTGCTGCTTTGATGTAATAAAAACTCTTCAACAAGTATATGTTGGCGTTTCAATTAGCACCTCTAGAGTGCTTATTGGAAATGGACAACTATGCACAGTGTGTAGTAACTACTCTTCAAATTAGGAGGGGAAGCTCCCTCTTTTTGCTGATGTTTACATAAAAAGTAAAGTAAACTAATGTTTTTTATCTTTTTACTCAGCGATAGGGCACAAGGGTGCATAAAGCACAATGCGTTGTAGCTAAGGTTTTCTCTGGTTTCTGCAGATCTTAACTACAACTAAGCTAACTTTTAATCTATTCTATCTCCTCTAGATAAACAAAGCAAGAGGGCATAGGAGTGGGAATGGGATGGTTGGATCACTTGTGTTGATCGTCTCTCAGAATGTGTCCAAAGGCTGTGAACTTTTAAATCTACGCTGGAATAAGGTCTTATGCAAGCAAACACTCGTACGGTAAGCTGAATCTCAGGATTGCCAAGGAGGAGGAACTCCTATCCGAGGTGTAGGCTGGGATACGACTTACTAGAAACAACAAAGGACAATGAATTCGATATCAGGATTCCTCAAGAGGTGACGACCCCTGTCCAAAGTGTAGGCTGAAATACAGATCATTACACAACATGAAACAATAACCATTAACATCAAAATTCCCAAGGAGGTGACGACACCTATCCAAGGGGTAGATTGAAAAAATAGATTATAAGAACAAGAAGTTGATAGAACTTGAAACTTTGGATCAAATTGCATATGCCTTTCGATTTATTTCTTCAAACTTGCTCAACGAATTACAAAGATTTGGGACAACAAAGGTACAAAATCATACACAATTGCTTATCAAACCAATCAACTCTCATCCAAGAGTGAATAGATATAGACTCGCAAGCTTGTTGGCACAATGGCGCAACAATTTTGTGTAGTAAATAAAGGTTACAAAATAATGAACAAAGACTCTTATTTATAGAAGCTCAAAGGAGTAGGCGACCCAAAAATATCCTTGAGTTAACAATTAGTTCTTGCCAATCTACAAGATTTATTCCTATGTCTAAAAGTAGGTAACTTAGCAGTTAACTGGAAATCTACTTCAGTTAACTGAAACTAAACTAAAAGAGAACTCTAAATGCAAAAGTGCCTCCAAAATAGAGATCCACAATTAGTGGAGATCTAGAATAGACATCCATAATTAGTGGAAATGGACATGCATGATCAATGGGACAGTGAGTTAACTTGGAAAGAGGCATCAAGTTAACTCCTGTTGCCATAAATGCTATTTTGGAGGGTAGGACATCCTAATTGGGTGTTTTACACCTCATCACATCTAATCAACAATTCTTCTAGCCAGTCGTTGACTTCTTCTGCCTCTGGACAATTTATGCTTCATAGGATGATGACGTGTCGCCGTAGCATCTCTTCACCACTCGCAATCTGCTGCTGATATTCAATACTCTTTGCAGCTACGTCATCCAGCCTTGTAGACATGACTGCAATCTTACTCAACTTGCAACCAATAGGGTCACCGCAAAAGCTGTCACGTATGAGATTTTGGAACTGTGTTTGCACCTTGGCTAGCTCGATGTATGCACCTCCTTCGTGTTGGTAAAGGAAAGGGATGGATGTCACCAACATTCTCACAAATTTGATAACACCTGCCACAACCTGTCGATGCTCAATCAATTCTACAGAGTTGGTGTCATATGCTTTCACCTTGTATGCAAGTTGTTCTTTCCAAGCGAAAAGATGTTGCTTGTTCTCCTTCGTAGTAATTGATTTGTATGCCATCTGTAAGTCTGAGATAGTGATCTCATCCCTAGGCCTCTTCTCTGCCATATCTTGTTGTAATTGTTGAATCTTCGTATGAAGCTTATGGGCTTTGTACCTCAACTAGTATAACTCTATAAGTATACACCGGCCTCTGATGACAAATTCTTCCACTTGATTCTTCAAGTGTTTTCCATATAGGATCAGTTGGTGGTGATTTTGCTCCGCGGGGAGGTCTAGCATCTCTTGTGGCAAGGCAAAGATGTTTGGTGTACTGTGCATCAAGCTAGATAAATATAATCTTAACTGCTGGTTTTGAGCCTTTAGGGCTGCTTTATCTTTGCCATCCTTAGCCATTCTTTCTTTGACACTTACTGATGCAACTTCAAGGAGATCTGCCTCCACCTGACGAGTGGTCTTACCGAGGTTGACCTTCAACAAGGTGAAGTCATCAACCTCTACCTCATGTGCATTCCTGTCTTCAGGTGGCACAACTGTCTCTATGACAATTTCATTGTCAACATTCTTTCCTACGTGGACCTGCTTCTTTAGCTTCTTTACTGGCATGTCTTGAGGGACATGGTCAAATTCTATGAAGTCTAGCTGGTAGGATGGCCTTTCTCTCTTCCTTCCTAGGAGACTCTCAAGCCAAAATGAATCTTGACTAGTCTCGTTGGAAGGAGGAATGTTAGGCCCTTGAATGCCTGACGAATGGGATTGTGTCGTAGTGCCGTGTGGTGGCAAATCCAAGTCAACGGGGGCTGGTGACTGCTTCAGTGGTGGTGAAGTGGGAGACTCTACTTCAATATCTGCTACTGTCTCAGTTGCAATTGCTACCATGACTGGCTCAGCTACAATTGTTTCCGTCATTGGCTCTGTCTTAGCTATGATTGTCTCAATCACTGGCTGAGTTGTGTTTGTGGCTGTCTCCACATGTACCTCTTGCTGATTTGTATCAACAATCGGTATTCTTCCCCTTGTGTGTCTAGACATTCTGGCTCCTTTGGGAGGGTTACTCCATTGCTTCTGTCTCGGCTTTGCACTCGACGTGGAAGGTAGTGAAGAATGAACCGGTGGCGGCTCTGTGTGGGGAATTACTACCTTCGTCCTTTTGTTGTCCAAGTAGAGCTGGTTGTTTCTGACAACCCTACTTGTCCTTTCCTCAATAGACATACTTTCCTTGGCATACCAATCCACTTTTCCAAGTGGCTGTGAGTCAACCTAATCTACGAAGAATGAAGGAAGAATAACTTCCTCGTTATCATCGAATAGGCCTTCCACGTCCTCTGACATGAAGTCAACAATTTGTGGAAGTCTGAACTAGCTGTAATTGCGTCTTCGTACATCGAACTCATCTTCACAGTTGAACCAATAGTCCTCCATGGAATACTCGTGTGAAGAGTGTTGCTCAAGGTGTGTTGCATAGAGGCCTCTAGGATCATATGACCGTCTCTCGATGAGATACTTAAGATTAAGTCTCATTGTCTCCTGGCCCATGGCCTTGGCATCAACTGCTATCTTACACCTGTAAAGTCCCATCTGGAAAGGAAATTTCGCAACCGTCTTGTGTTTTTTATGCAGATAAGAATGTACCTCGGACAACTGTTGCAAGAATTCCATGAAAACCACCCTATTTGATGGATAGCGAGGTAACATGGTTGGATGATCGGAGCACCCATACATGCGTATGTAGATGAAAGTGGGGAACTGGATAAACCAATCCACCTAATCCACCATTGCCTCCTTGGTTGTTGGTGATATGCGTATATGCGTCTCATGGTCGAGGTCTCTTATAATGTGCACTAGGAAGAGATCATTTATCCGCTTGAAATGTCTTTTTGCTTGTGTGAACTCGAGTCGCCGGAAATGCTCGTGGACCTTTTGCACACCCAAAGTTCCCATAGTTTTTAATGCTCTGAATTGGCCTTGGAAGGCAATTAGGTATACAAGATATGAGCACATGTGAAACCTATGAGCCTCTAAGAACTCGGTCCTCTGCTTGTGGAGCATGTCACTGTGAGGGTGGGCTAGTCATAATGCTTTCTGTTGCTTACAATTTTGGCGATGATATAGTACATCCATGACTGAAATTTGTTCGCCTCTTCTTGACCAGTGATGCGGTTGAGTAGAGTGATCATCACCGCATACTCATCCTGGAACTCTCCATGTCCCACATTCTTGGGCAAGTTGGCCTTTTTTCCTTTAAGCCATTTTTTTGCCATTCACTTTTGGCACTTGTCTTTTGACATATTGAATGCCTTTTGGCATTCTCTCACAGATATGATCACATTCGCCGGACATGGTGGAATGGCAAAGCACCTTTTGACATCCCTAGGCTTAAGGTTGCATATCACCCATCCATCCACTGATCGAGTCTCTTGTGTGGTAGGGTTGTAATGCTTAATGCAAGCTATTACAAATTCAACACTCTGTGCTGTGATGGGGATTGATGCAACCTCAAGCAATCTAGATTGCTTGATGTTCTGTAATGTGCATTGGTCTATGGCTTCCAATCTTTCTGAGTCGACCTCTGGGTGTACCTGATGCAGATCGATGTCTATCGTTTTCAAGAAGTCATGAACCAAGACCGTTTTGGTCTTGTATTCGACTTGGGAGAACTGCATTTTGAAAAACTTAAAGATTGACTGTGCACACGATACTATCTAGGTAACCTTTCTGAAAACCCTTGCTGAGAAGTATTTTTCCGAAAAAAAATCAGACACTTGGGTATTGTAGGCACTTCAAACCTGAGCAAACCCAGTTTGTCTAATTTTCAAAATTGTGATTTTTTCAGGAAAACCCCAAAAATAGGGGCAGCAAGGTTATTGTTTCTGGAAAAATCCAACACGTGGGTTTTGTTGAAAAAGTTGTGCTGATCATACCCAGAAGGCCAGATCTGTGAATAACCTCCGTTTATTTGGACATGCGAAAAGATCTAAGACAATAATAGAGGAAAAAGACAAGAAGAAGTTTGGAAGTTATCAACTGCCTTTCTGGATCTTCAAGAAAATTATGACTAAAGATGCAACCTCTGATAAATCGTCCCTCTGTGCAACTGATCTTCAAAAATATGAACAATGAAAACCCCTCTGTCAAATCTTCAAAAGACGTTTTGGAGAGAAAATAATTGTTCTTGGCTTCAATCTGCAAAGAAAGATGTTGAATTATGATGCCTAGGCTTGATATATAGTGATTGATGTTGGATGCATCAAGTTTGGGTGCCAACACATGATGGAGGAGTCAATTAGCCTGATTTGGAGTTCACAACACTGATTTCCACCAATTTGGGGACATTTTAGACATGAAAAGCCTCTAAAATATCCTAACTTCAGTCAACTGAGTCTTACTTTGACTTTAGGTGTCCCTTTGAAGAGTTTTAACACTTTTTTATTATTTTTCTGTGATGAAATGCCTTCGTTCAATCCCTAACTTTGGTTGCTCAGTTGATCTTGAAGTGTTGCTAACAGATCCATTGCTGAGATGGAACAGCTCTGATGAAGTGTGCTTGGGAATTGCAAAGCTCAAAACGTGAGTCTGATGCCTCTGATTCTTGGTGCCTTTTCCCAAGAAGGTGCATTTTTCACTAGACTTAGTCAATTGTCTTGAGTGTTATTCAATTCCTCTAGTTTGACCCTTCGTGCTCTGATCTGAGATCACCAATGACTGATGATTCCGGTGATCTTGCTGAAACATAGGATGGATAACCAACTCAGTCCCGGAAAGGATGACTGGCTTCGCAAGTCCTAAAAGTTGATTTAGGTACTTCAAAACTTTGGGCGCCTTGTGTGGGGCTCCATAGCTTTTAATATGAAAATGTTGCAAATGTTTGGTTTTTGTTTAGTTTTGTGTTTCTTTGGTGTAATAAGGTCTTTAAGACCATGATTAAGGTCATTTTATGTCGTTTGGGTCATTGAGAGTCAATTTTGGTTAATATTGTAAAAATGACAAAAAGTTGCAAAAAGTTGATATGCAACTTTGCATTTTTTGCATTTTGGAGGAAGTTGAATAGTTAGGGAGTTAAAAGGTAGTTGTAGTTGGTTGGTTTTGGTTGGAAAAGCTTAAATAAGCCATGTAATGGTCGAACAAAGGTTCTGGTGGTGATTTTTGGAAAGTTGATCATCAATAAAGCTTGTTTTTTGTGTTTTCTCATTGTAATTTTCTGCTACAGGAGGTTGTACGGCCTTGTACAACCTGCAAGTGGTCTCAAATTGATTGGAGGTGATGTGGAATTGAATCTACTTTCCAACAAACTTGGTCTCATCGAATTTCATTCAGTTTTGAGCATTTTAGAAGCATTTTACTCCAAACCTCCTTGAAAACCTAGGTTTTGGTGCTTTGATTGCATAAAATGGATTTTTGAGCCATTCCACCAATGAAATGGCCTGATAACTGGTGGGATGGAAGTAATTAGGATGTGTTTTGAGTTTGTGAAGTTTGCAGGAGCAGGGAATAAGATTTGGTGTAGAACAGGTGATGCCCTAGGGTGAAAACCTCTTGTTTTTGGGTGAAAAAGTTGCATAGGTGATAGGGTTTGTGAAAAAGCTTTGTAGAAGTTGTTTTGGGTGATGAAAAATGTTTGTGCAGACCATATCTAACATGTCTGGGCTGATGGTATGAGGGTTTGAGGTCTGGGTTGTGAAAATCACAAAGTGACCTGTCAAAATAAGTCTAATTAGGCCTTTATGCAAGCATAGCAGCAATTTTTTGAGGGATTTGTTTCAAAACAATCACACCTGCACTCTTGATATGTTTTACAAGGGCATAATGGGTATCCAAAATAGGTTTTAGGTTGTGGGTTGGAGGTCTTATCCAAAGGTATGACAAAATTACTCTGTTTGCTGTGCTACAAGGCATATTGTCAACTTGTGAAGAAACCCATCTTGTTTGTTGTGCTAAGACTTTGGGAAAGCATTGATTGAGTGTTGTAGACCTTTGACACCCTACTCTGCATCAAATTGATATCAGAGCATAGGTCTGATCTGAAGAAGGGAGAGAAAGTGTGAAACAAGAAGGAAAGTGTGAAGCAAAAAGTGAACAAAATGCCTCCAAAAGGGAAAACCATTGCTAGAGAAGTGAATGAGTTGAAGGACAAGCATGCTAGAGAGATGAGAGAGTTGAAAGAGAGGCTTGCTCCGAAGAAAAAGAAGAGGAGACTGAAGAAGAGGAGGAAGAGGAATTGGATCTTGATGATCGTAGGATGGCTAAGTTGCTGAGAGTAGTCAAGGAAGATAAACTCAAGGTGAAGATTGATGTACCCAAGTATGGAGGTAATTTGAATGATGAAGAACTATTAGATTGGATTGCAACACTTGACAATTACTTTGAGTGTGAAGATGTTCCTGAAGAACAAAGGGTGAAGATTGCAAAAACAAAGTTGAAGGGTCATGCACTATTGTGGTTGGATTATGAGCAATTTGAAAGGAGGAAGAAAGGTAAGTCAAATATTGTTTCTTGGGACAGAATGGTGGCAAGGCTGAAAGGTAAGTTTTTACCATTTGATTATGCAATTCAAATGTTTGAGAAACTTCAAGGGCTGAAACAAAAAGAAATAGATGTCAAGGCTTATATTGAAGAATTTAATAAGTTGAGTATAAGGGCAGGTCACATGGAGGATGAAGTGGAAAAGCTTGCTAGATATTTGAGTAGATTAAGGTTTAACATCCAAGATGAATTGACTTTGGCAAATCGAAGAACGGTTGAAGAGTGCTATCAAATGACAATAAGGATAGAAGAAAAACTAAAGAGAAGGCAAGATAAGTCAAATAGGAGTAGAGGCAACAATAATAGAGGAAGAGGTTCATTTTCAAATTCAAGGCAGTCCTATGAAGGTCAAGAAGACACAAGCAAAGTAGAAGACCAAGTTGCTGATGCAAGAGGTGGATTTAGAGGTGGTAGATCAGGTTTTAGAGGCACATTTGGAGGTCAAGGAAGAGGCTCACAAGGATTCACAGGAAGGTGCTATCAATGCAACAAATTTGGACACCAAGCATGGCAGTGCAATGAAGGTCAAGCCTCTAGTTCACATGGAGGTGAAAGAAGGACTCAATTGGTGCAAGAAGATGACAATGAGAGTGTAAACTCTCCATCACAACATGCTGCTCCTGAAGTTGGAGAATCACTAATGGTAAGAAGAACACTCGTCAAAGCATCAAAGGAGAAGGAGCCATCACAAAGGACACTCTTCAAAACCACTTGCAAGCGCATGGGTAAGGTATGTAAGGTTGTACTTGATTTAGGAAGTACAGATAATATGGTTTCTAATGAGATGGTTGAGAAACTTAGATTGCCTAGAATACCCCATGATATTCCTTATAAAGTTTCTTGGTTGAATGAGGGTTAGTATGTTTTGGTTAATGAGCAAGCTTGGGTGGAGTTCAATATAGGAGGGTACAAAGATAAGATTTTATGTGATGTGTTACCTATGGATGTGTGCCATTTGCTGCTAGGGTGGCCTTGGCAATTTGATAGGCATGCTTTGTATGATGGTAGAAGAAATACATATGAGATAGAAAAAGATGGCATTTCCTTTACTTTGAGACCATTGAAAGAAGATGATAAAGGACAAACTGAGGCAGCCAATGTAATGATGGTTGGTAGGAAAGAGTTTGTAAAGGTAGAGGGAAAAGAGGATAGGAACCTTGCAACCACTCCTAGACTTGGAGATGTTAGGACAGCAGGTTTGAAGAATGATTCAATTTTGGAGGGAAATGATATTGAGTTGGTGTCAAAATCTGATTTGTTGAAGGTTAAATATGAGTTGATTCTTGGGATTCAAGGTTGGCTTCAAAGGTATGTTGATATGATGATGGAAGGAGTGCTTTCTTCATTGTTTTCAGGAGGGGATAGTGATCAATCAGTTTCTATCAAATCAGAGGTTAATGAATCTGAGAAAGCAGCAGCCATAGGGGCAGAGCATCAGATGGAAAAGGTGAAAAACAGAGGTGAAGAGTTCAAAGCTAGACCACAAGGGATAAAGAGCAAGTTCAAGCATACCATGGAAGTGAACAAGGAGTTGCATTGCAAGGATGGAGGAGATAAGGTGGCAGGTCAAGATGCAGGTTTACCAACATTCTCAAGGGCAGCACAAATCAAAGATCAACTATCAAACAAGTCTTTGAAGTTGTAGCATATCTTAGATGACAAGGAGCTCACAAAGGCAAGGAATAGTGCCTATTTCAAGTACTTAGTCCATTGGAAGGGTGTACCACTTGGAGGTAGGACTTCGAGATTAGAGAATGATGGAATTAGGTCTGGAACTAATGTGGCAGCATTGTCCTCAAGGGGACTTGAGTTCCTTTTGCTCAAGGAGTATGGTGCAGGGCACCATAGCTTTTAATATGAAAATGTTGCAAATGTTTGGTTTTTGTTTAGTTTTGTGTTTCTTTGGTGTAATAAGGTCTTTAAGACCATGATTAAGGTCATTGTATGTCATTTGGGTCATTGGGAGTCTATTTTGGTTAATATTGTAAAAATGACAAAAACTTGCAAACAGTTGTTATGCAACTTTGCATTTTTTGCATTTTGGAGGAAGTTGAATAGTTAGGGAGTTAAAAGGTAGTTGTGGTCGGTTGGTTTTGGTTGGAAAAGCTTAAATAAGCCATGTAATGGTCGAACAAAGGTTCTGGTGGTGATTTTTGGAGAGTTGATCATCAATAAAGCTTGTTTTCTGTGTTTTCTCATTGTAATTTGATACTACAGGAGGTTGTACGGCCTTGTACAACCTGCAAGTGGTTCAAATTGATTGGAGGTGATGTGGAATTGAATCTACTTTCCAACAAACTTGGTCTCATCGAATTTCATTCAGTTTTGAGCATTTTAGAAGCATTTTACTCCAAACCGCTTTGAAAACCTAGGTTTTGGTGCTTTGAGTGTATAAAATGGATTTTTGAGCCATTCCACCGGTGAAATGGCCTGATAATTAGTGGGATGGAAGTAATTAGGATGTGTTTTGAGTTTGTGAAGTTTGCAGGAGCAGGGAATAAGATTTGGTGAAGAATAGGTGATGCCCTAGGGTGTAAACCTCTTGTTTTTGGGTGAAAAAGTTGCATAGGTGATATGGTTTGTGAAAAAGCTTTGTAGAAGTTGTTTTAGGTGATGAAAAATGTTTGTGTAGACCATATCTAACATGTTTGGGCTGATGGTATGAGGGTTTGAGGTCTGGATTGTGAAAATCACAAAGTTACTTATCAAAATAAGCCTAATTAGGCCTTTATGCAAGCGTAGCAACAATTGTTTGAGGGATTTGTTTCAAAACAATCATGCCTGCACTCTTGATATGTTTTAAAAGGGCGTAATGGGTATTCAAAATAGGTTTTAGGTTGTGGGTTGGAGGTCTTATCTGAAAGTTATGACAAAATTACTCTATTTGCTGTGCTACAAGGCATATTGTCAACTTGTGAAGAAGCCCATCTTGTTTGCTGTGCTAAGACTTTGGGAAAGCATTGATTTAGTGTTGTAGACCTTTGATACCCTGCTCTGCATTAGCGCCCCTGGCCTGTAGGGGCGCCTTTGACCTTTTGACTTGTGATTTTCATGTTTCAAACTTTCACAAATGGTCCCAATTTGATCTCTATCATTAGATGTTTGATTTGTCTGTTGTCTTCACTGATGGTGTCATTGTTGAGATTGATCAAAATGGAGATGGTCATCTTGGAGGTTACTGAGCTTACAAACTACATCTGATTGCCCAAAAAGTTGGGCGCCTATTTCTATGAGGGTGCATTTTCCTTGACACTAAGTCAATTTTTCATGTCTTTCATCTCGCCTTCACCTTTGGTGTTTTTTGCTTGGTCTTTGTTTGCAAAAGCTTGACAGGTGTGAGTGTGCAAGTGGATTAGTTGCGGAGCTGAGAGGATGCTGAGCAAATGCCTTGTAGAAAGCAGTCATTGAAAAGTTCATCAGGTGACCGAAAATGAAGGGCGCCCTTGGCCTATAGGGGCACTTTTGCCTTGGTTGACTGTAGTTCTTTGATGATGCATGCCTTCAATATTTCCTATCTTCGCTTCAATTTGCCGGTGATCGATAAATCAGGTGATCTTGTTTGACGATGCACTGGAAAACCAGCAGAAACATGAAGGAGATGATTGTCTTGGAAACACTTGATGACTACCTTTGACCCTTTACTTCATGGGCGCCCCTAGCCAGCAGGGGCACTTTTAGCTGTGTTTTCATCATTTTCATCGAAAATATTCATCACTTCACATTCGCTGTGTAGCTTGACTGGTTTGAGCTTTGTTGTTGACGACGCAGACATGTGCATCCTAGCAATCACCTTCATCATGCTGCGTGTATGGGTGTTGGAAAAATGACTAAGGCATTTTATTTCATAGCCTCCTTCTAGTAGAGCAACGTGTGTATTTTCCAGACTTAGTCAATTTTCAACATTTTTCACTTTTGGAAATCCCCTCCATCACAGAGCATCTTTTTGAGCATTTTTGCCATGGATTCATCATTTAAGCTTTCGAGGCTTAGATTTCACCAACTGGTACTGGCCATTCTGCCATTAATGGCTGCAGAGGTCCTAGCTTTCTTCTTGAAAAATGAAAATAGATCCACTAGAGTAAAAGAAACATTTTGGTGATTTTGATTTGACTAGTGTGATCATGAAGTCAATTTATCCTATCAAAAACATTTTCAATCAATTCCGGAAAGGTCCTATTTTTAGGGGTTTTCTGTTTTCCTAAAAACGGGGGGTTTGAAACCCTAATTTTCAAATTTTCAGAAATTTGCAAGCATCTTCCTTGACACAAAACCACAAAAAGCCTATGTTTTGTTTGAGCTACAACATACTTTTGACAACAATTTTACATGATATAGATCATATTAAGAAAAATGTCTTATTGAAGCAAAATTTTATTTTGGGTACAACAGTATATAATGATCTTCAGATTAATTTGATTTCTTCAAGGCTATAATGATCTGATCTAAACTATTTGGTCTTCAACAAAGCATAGAAATCTTCAGATTAATTTGACCTCTTTTACTTTACTTGACGTCAATGACAAATTTCCAAAAATCCCCCCCTTTGCCATTGATGGCAACACAAAATTATTTTCTTTTGCATTGCTTCCCCTTACTCTATTTCACCCCCTTTGACATCAATGGAAAAGGGAAGTTCAGGAAACATTTATCCATAAATGGATCATTGAAGACATCCATTCTTATCCAATGCAATGAGAATGTATTTCTGCCCCTATCAAAGATTCTCTTATGCTCCCCCTTGCTCTAATATTCTTGTTTCTCTAGCTTATTCATCCCTTGAATTCTAAATTACTTGGATGACTTGCTTCCTCTATATCTTGGCTTTTGAATGAAGAAAATCCTCCTCCTTTTGATCTCTTTGTGAAAGTCTTCTCTCCTTTCTTCTCTTCCTCATGTTTTTTGATTGCTTTTTGTTATCCTCTGCATGGAAACTTCTTTACTTTGACATCAATATCACAATTTCCAACAATTGATGCCAATTTATTATCTTCTCCATAGGGCTGAGTGATAATGCTATACTTGGTTCCCCATGAAATCATGCTTCTCTTTAAAATTGTGTATGAAGTGTATCTTGTATGACCATAGATTTATCTTTCTCATCATTTTGCTTTTGTTTCCTTCTCCATACTTTTGTAAACTTTCTTTCCTTTTGTTTATCCATGGTGTTTTCCTTCATGCCCTGTCTAGGTGGTTTCACAAAACCACTTTTGCAATATTGTGCTATATGTCCATAGTTATTGCATTTGTAGCATACAACACTATAATCCATTTAAGGAAATAAGGAGTTATAGTTCCTTCCATAAGATCTATTTTTGTTCCAACCGTAATCATATCTCACATGTGTTCTACAATCTCTTGCTTTATGCTCAAAATGATTGCATGAGTAGCAATAGCCATAAAAGGTACTCTTGAACCTGTATGGATGCACTTGCCTTGAAGGAAAGGACTTCTTTAAATTGTCCTTGTTAACTTTTGGAGGAGTGTTTTTCTTCTTAGGAGTCACTATGTAATCTTCATTGCTTGTTTGATTTTCTTCATAGCCAAGTCCTGTTTTATTTGATGATGACCTTTGTCCATTGATGATGTCTTCTAGGATTTCAGAGCTCTTTTCAAATTTGAGGCTTGTATTTAACTTGGTTGTTTTCAGCCTCTCAATCTTGCTTATAGCAAATTCCAACTCCTCTTCCAAATCTTCCGGATCATGATCTATCTCCTCTTTTTGGTTTTCATCCTTATCTTCATTATCCTCTATTACTTCAGCCATGAACAACAATCCATCTTCACAACTTTCCACATCATAGTCACTTGAAGAATCTTTATCTCTACATGAGTATAAGCTTTTCTTGAAGTTTTCCCTTTTGTTGTTTCTATGATACTTATCAATTTTGCTTCCTTTCTTTGGCTTGTACTTCTTCTCTTCTTCACTATCACTGCTATAAGAATAAGGACATGTTTTTGCATAATGTCCAATTTTTCCACATGTAAAGCATTTGAAGGGTAGTTTACCCTTATATTTTCTTGACCCTCTTTTTTAGTTTCCTCACAAAATTTGCTTCTTCCTCATCTGTTGTACTATTATCTTCCACTTTCCTCCCTTTTGAATTCTTGGATGCTTTGAATGCAGCCTCCTTTTGTAGAGAAGTATATCTTCCGATTCTCATCTCATAGGCTATTAAGATTCCATGTAGTTCATCCACGGTTAAGGTGTCCAAGTCCTTCATTTCCTCTATTGCTGATACTTTGGGGTCAAATCTTGGTGCAAGGGATCTCAACACTTTTTGCACTATTGCTGTTTCTTTTACTTCTTCTCCAAGGCCTTGAATGGTGTTGACAACTTCATCCACACACAAGAAAAATCCAGCAATATTTTCCTCTCTCATTCTAAGACTTTCAAAATTACTTCTATGTGTTTGCAATTTGGCTCCCTTCACTCTCTTGTCTCCCTCATAAGTGTGCTTCAACTTGTCCCAAATCTCTTTGGCAGATTTTCAATGCATTATATTTACAAGTTCATGTTCATTTAATCCACATAGGATTGCATTCTTGGCTCTAGCATTATTTGTAGATGCACATTTTTAGTCACTTCTATGTATGTAAAGGTAGAAAATAGTTGGCATAGCATTGCTGAGACTTTGTTAGTCAATCTTGCATCATTAGAAGCTTTCAAAAACATCATTTTGCAGCATTCAAACTCATAACAAAACAATCAGAAATTCATATCAGCAAGTAAAGAGGTATGCAAAGTGTTTGACAATATTCCTTGAGCATATCTTCAGCATTTTGAGGCCATAATCAGCAAGGGATATTACATACAAATAATGTACTTTATATTTATATAAGTTTGCAATGATTGTAGGCACCAACCTCTTAAATTGTTTTGTAGGCACCGACCTACAAGGAGCACCAACTCCCTAACTTGGTTTAGTAGGCACCAACCTACAAGGAGCACCAACTTCCTCTTCCATGGCACCAACCTTGGCTAACAAGAGGCACTAACCTCTTAAGATAGACTGAAAACTGTATGATTTTTTCACCACTAATCTGCTTCTTATCTTCAACTTATCTTCTCTTTGTGATGTATGTTGTCTCCTTAAAGCTCACTCAAGATACACAATTCTGCTCTTCTATCTCACATCACCATTCTCTTTCACACACCCTTCAAATCTGAATTGTATCCTATCTTTATATCGATCTCTTTGTATCAAGAGATGCAACTTTTGTAAACAATATGTCTCTTGAACAGATCGCACCACTTGATTTTTATTTTAAAAATATGTCTTTAATATACATTGTTTGCCTTATTAATTTCCAATCGCACCATTTCATAATCACACCACTTGGCATTTTTTAGTTTAACAGCATTTAATAAAATTGCATTATTAATTTCTGTTTGTGCTGAAGGGATCGCATCACTTCACGGAATCGTATTATTTAAATCAGTCACACCTTTTCATTAGTGAATCGCTGTTCCCTTAATTTTTGTCTCTATTCATTTTTTGTTTTATTGTAATTTTGTCTTATTCGTGACTCCTTATCAATTGCTGCCTTTTTAAACTTGTGTGCTTTTTTTTGTCTTATGCTATGTCCGTCGTCTTCTTATTTTGTCTTATTCTACTTTTAATTTTTCTGTTTTTATCTTTATTCATTTTGTCTTATGTGCTGCACAGAATTTTTTTGTTTTAATATTCAGAAAAGATATTGCTTTATTCACTTAGCGATCTGTTTGTGCTCTTTAAGGAATACGTTGCTTTTAACATCTGTTCGTTGCTGCTTTGATGTACTAGAAACTCTTCAACAAAGTATATAATGATCTTCAGATTAATTTGATTTCTTCAAGGCTATAATGATCTGATCTAAACTATCTGGTCTTCAACAAAGCATAGAAATCTTCAGATTAATTTGATCTCTTTCACTTTACTTGACATCAATGACAAATTTCCAACATTTGGAGAATGAGTAGGGAGATGTGTGGGTGTCTTTCCCATGCATAGTAGACACACAAGTTTTAGAGATGGAAGAAGGAATTTTTTTATATTTCAAGTATAAGTTTTTGTGGGACCAAAATCCTTGAAGATGGGGGTGTGATATTGAAAATGGCTCTAGTTCATCACTATGATTATTTGTTTGACTTCAGTGACTGTTTTGAGTGGATGGACATGTTTTTGGCCTCATAGATGTGGTTGCCTTTCAAGACCAAAAATGATACTTTGGTGGCACCCAAAGTTGAATATTTTTGCATATTCAGGTTCCTCTCGAAAAGTTATCCACTTTCAAAGAAATGGCACCTTATTTTGAGTTTGTGCAAAAATTGTGGGTTCTAGAAGATGGACTGAATGAACACTAAAGGGGCAGTTTCAAACTTTCAGGGCTGTTTCCCAACTGCTGATTTCTGGGGTGGTTTTGCAACTGCTTGGGCCATTGTGAAACTATCAGTCTGCATGAAGGAGCACTTTTGTCATGATGACAGAAATGAGAATGTGAATCAAACAGTTTGACATTTGACCTTCTAAATTTGACTCTCTTTCTAAGAATAGGAAGGATCTTCCAACATCTGTTTAAGACCTGAGTCAGATTGGATCAACAGAAGTCATTCCATAGTGAATGTACCATCAATTGGAGGATTGGGAACAATCTACCAAGCACAGTCCACATAGAGTGAGAGTACAACATCCAAGATAGAAAATCCAGGCAGATAACACAACTTTTGTAGTTAAAGTATTCGAAGTCTAAAAGCCCTAGAAAGATAGGAAACACATGTAGTGAGTTTCTCATGCTTGTATTGCTTTCATTCCAAGGAAACTCTCAGAAGATATACAAATGCAACTTCCAACTGGTTTTCCTTATCACGAGGTTTCCAAGATGAAAATCCATGTCTCTATGGCATTCACTATTTCTAGTCATCTTTCCATTCAGATTTCATACTCTTAACACTAAATTTGTGAAGTATTCTACTAACATTGGAAAAGAAATTCAAGTAGCATAGTATGGATTAAAATTATTTGACTGCTAATTTACACAAGCATAGTTTTCTAGTGAATTACAGATTTCATTTTATTTAAATTTCCATTTTTCTAGGGAATTGAACTTACTTTACTCTAAAAATATTACAATATCAATATAACATGTCTTTACCATGTTCTGAACCTGAGTTTTTACAAAGCTAGTGCCTCGATTTGCCATGAAGCATCCATATTAGAAAGCTGTTTAGAAGTTCAATAATGTATTATAATTTATTTTTTTGAAGTTCTTGATCAGTCATTCAAGCTTCTAGCTTATTCTCCCTTTTGTATTCTATTTAACCTGTCTTCCATCTTTGCTACAGGTTGTGTCCAATTTTTCTGCTGTGGTACAACCTCTATTTTATGTGGAATCATGGACACATTTTCCAAAGGAACGTGATCGCCTTTTCAAACTTATTGCAGATAGTAATGTTGGTATTAAGTACTAACATTTTGGATGACTCTTTGTGGAATGAAAATGAGATGTTTATAAATTTTTAAAACAAGTTTGTCTGTCAGAAATTCAGTCATATTAGTAATTGGATGTAGGAGCTATTAATCATATTGCATTCCTTAGAAACATGGGCACACTTGGATTTGCTCAACCTGAACTTTAAGAACCAAAACTTGTGTCTTTACACTTAATATTTTCTGCTCTATCAGATTTGTGCTCCAAATTCTTGAAGAACTATAAAATTAAATTCAGTTATTTTTGTCTATTATTGCAGTTTCTGTAACTATTGACTTGAAATTCATGAGGATGATCTTATATGAATACACATTCCTTAATTTTAATTTTTATATTAATTTCAATTTTATCTGTACAGCAAAGTGGAATTATTTTTATAAGTGGGGATATTCACTTTGGTGAAATTACAAGATACGACTGTGGAGTTGGCTATCCACTTTATGACATAACTTCAAGTGGGCTTACTCATGCAGCAGAATATGCCGTCCCACCTTCAATGTCTTTTTTGGTTAGAGTTGCAGCAGTGTTGACTCCTAGTACTATGAGAGTTTTTGGGAAACATTGCCGATATAAATCATGTGTATATGGTAAGTTAGTTTAACTCCTATTGTTGTACCATTGACATAAATTATGTGTATATGGTATGTTTAACTCCAATTGCCTCAAGTCAATCCTATTAGGAAGTTCTTGGAAACGTGCTTATATGTTCTTTTGTCAAGTTTCAGGCAAGCCAAATTTTGGAGCAATTGAAATTGACTGGAATGCAAATCCAGTAGTTATCAAAGTGCAAGTGAGGGATGTACATGGAGAACCTGTTATGGATGCTCATATTTTACTGTCAGACCTACAAAAGGGTGTTATGAGGAAAACAAATTTAAAAGTTGGCGAGATAAGACATCACTGTTCTCTTGAAATGGATCTTCCCTGGCTTGTAAGGTACCGTCTTGCAGCTGCTTTCTATGGAATGATTACAGGTAATTTTTTGTCACTCAACAAACAAGTTCTATGTTTGAAATGCAAATTGAACTATAATGCTTTATATGAATTGCAATGTTGTTTCTCCAATATAGTTTTTGCCCTCCTCAAGGTGTAAACTCTCTCTGATGATCTTTTCTTTCTTATCTGATATTGTCCAGTTATTTTGTTTCTGGCTTTGGCATTGCTGGTAGTTTTAGCAATGGCGGTCTACAAATTCTTTTTACAAAAGGTCAAGACCGAATAAAGGACTTTCTTCACAGTCAAATATGAACAAGTAAATCAATATTCAAAGTTGAAGGAAAACCTGAATCAGCTACAAATGTCGAAGTTCCCAGCATTGGGAGGTGGATAAGACATTGATCCCTTTGACTTAGTATCTTGTCCACCTTGCGGTTGAAGGGGCCATATGAAAGTTCACTTTTATGAGACACTGTGCACCCAAAGATATTTTTGAGAATATTTCTAGAGGAGGACATGGTAGCTGCAAGTACTGCTGTATTACAAGGATTCTAAGAAATTTCATTCAAGGAAAGTTGGTACAGAAAATCTTTGTACAATATTAATTTCTCTGATCTTATTTATGTCAACCGTGTTCTTGGAAGTTAACCAAAATGCTTATATTCTGTTTGTTTAATTTTTCGGATTAAAAACTTCTCTGTTTCCTTGAATGTTTCTTCAAGTTTCAGGGATGGGGGGATGTGTGGATGGAGAGACAGGTTTTAGGAATGGCAATTTTTTATTTATTTTGGGGACAATGGGAGATGGCTATTAAAATAATATGCAAAAATAAAATTTTGAGTATTAAAATTACAAATAAGTTAAGAATACCAAAAATAACATAGACAAACTAAAAGAAGCTGAAATTTTAAAAACACCAAAATTTAAATATATCTATTACAGATATAAACGAGCCCATACAATGTCAATCTGAAATGGATTCAATTATAATGTTGATGAATCTAACTTGCATGGTGTAAGTTTTACTAGCCTTGTAGACACATTGAAGACACCATTTTAAAAAGAAGATCTTGGTGGATGCATGATGCCCCCTTGGCTGTCTTGAGGATGTTAGGGCATCCCCAAATATTCCCTCAAAAGGGAAACATCCTTGCGGATGTCCCCTATTAAGGCTTAGGTGTCAAGGACAGCGGGGGAACATTTCGTCCCTATCCTGTCATCCTTGGGGCATCTAGGTCATTGGATTTGGGGCCAGGGATGCATCCCATGGATCCTTGGTTTCCTTTCTCCATTGCATAATTTTGTAGACTAAATGATTAATAGATGACCAAAGTTGTGTGCAAGGATGGTTATCCATCTTTTTGATTGATATCCAATGATTCATTAGCATATAACTATTTCCTTCAGTTAGTATCCAAGAATTGGTCCCCCTTATTTCCTTAAATTGACCAAGATTTATGGCAAAATCCTCTTGTGAGTTCAATCTATAGGTGTCCTATAAGAGATTTGGAAACAAAATAAAAAGCCTTGGCTGCTATATGGAAGCTGGTATAAAATGTGTGGAAGCCTTGAAATTTAAAAACAAAGCATGCTGACATTATGATCTTGAAACTGGCCTTTCAAAACCAGGTTAATAATTTTGCTCCAAAAGAGGTCTTGTGACAAGGATGGCTAAGCTTAATCCCGAGGACATTTGGTCTGTTGGTCAACTAGAGTGGTCCATTAAATTGATTAATTTGAGCATGCACGCTGGTGCCTTAGCTTCTTGCTTGGCTAATGTTTTGGATACATCTACTGATATGATTGCAACTTTATTACGATTATCCAGTCTTTTTATGATCTCAATTTCTTGCGTCTGAATGAAACTGACTATATAAAGCATCAATTTTGTTTGTTTAGTGGCATTTTGCTAGTGGAATGGTGACTTGATATACTTAACACAGATTGGGAGATTAGTTTTCCTTCGAGGTTTTATTCCAAGCTGTGGAGCAGCAAGGTGAACGGATTGCTCTTACACTTTTATCACTTAGTTTTATTAGATCATGTCGAAATAGAATTATGGCTTTTAAGATCTATATTTGTGATTTTTACCTATTTTTTTCAGGTTTGAGGTTTGTATTCCAAGCCATTCCATGATTTTTTGTTATATTTTGTTGGTTATTTAGTATTCACTGAAATATCCTTGTAAACAAGATATCTTGCTTGTGTAGGCTTCTGGTCACTTGCATGTAGGCCATGCTTTTTGCACTACTGTTGACCCAAATTGTTCATCATATCTTCCTATTCATGAGTTGTCTAGCCTGCATGACCTTGGTCTCTTCACTCTGTTGATGCCTATTTTCTCGTGGTTGTTGACATTTTATCTAGGTGCAATTAAGTTCCAGATCACATTCATGAGTTGATAAGATTTGCATGATTTCTCATTTTTCATTGCATGAATTGAGTTACATTTCAGAGCATGTATGGAGATGTAAGATCCCACCGCTTTGAATGAATTGATTTCCCTTAAAGCAGTAATCCCTCTTTTCCATTGCATGAATTAAGTGACATTTCAGAGCATGTATGGAGATGTAAAATCCCACCGCTTTGAATGAATTGATTTCCCTTAAAGCAGTAATCCCTCTTTTCCATTAAGTGCTTTGTGAGGTTAGTTTTTGCTATTTTTCAAACAACTCTATATAATTAATTTAGTGAAATTCTATACAACATAGACCTGGTAGCTTTGTCAATTGTTCGAGAGAATTGTAGCGTGTTGTTATCACAAAAGATTTTAAATAGACGTGAGAAGCATAAAACATAAAACCAACTGTGGGGAGCATGGACACCAATTGCACATCCTATTTTAAATAGGATGTTGCTTGTATATATTAGGTGAATTCACATGATAAGGTTTTGCAGTGGGAACAATAGAAAACTGGAGGTGAGCTTTGCAAAAATTGAGAAAAAAAGAGACTAATTTAAATTCAAGGCTTTGTGAACAAAAATACTAAGTACAATCAAATTCTTTAATGCAATCAAGATTACAATAGGCTGCTCTAGCCAAAACAGCTTCTACTATAGCTAAAACTAAAAGAGAACAAATCCATAGTTTTCAAGCTTTGGCTCTAAGAGAAAGATTGTTTTGACAAGATGATACTAGATTTGTACATGCAAAATAGAGTAATATGGATGTTTATTTGAGGAAAATAGACTATTTTTTTTTTTTTAAATGGAGAATCTAATGTCATCCCTCAAAGGGAGCCATCTTAACTTGTTTATAATGTTGGCCAAATCATATTTTTGTTCTAACTATTATTGGAGTAGAAGTATTTCCTATACATTATGCACAGTTGCAATTGATTGCATGTGTGTATTAGTGTGTTTACTTATAATTGAGATGTTTAAGATGTGTTCGTAGTTAAGTATACATGTTAAATGGTATAACTATACCTTAGATATTGTTTAAAGTTGTGTTACAAGACTCAGACTTGGCTTATACTCGACAAGCTAATTTTTGACCTAGACTCAAACTCCATGCTCAGATTTGATCAAGACTTAACAAATTGAAAAACCATGAAATATAAAGGTTTTCAAAGATTTAAGCATGGATCCTTCAATAAATATAGTTTAAAGACACTATAAACTAATCAAATAGAAGCTACTTTGATCATACACATAAGTATACAACGATCATGAGTATAAAAAAAAACTTTGCAAAGGAAACAACATTTTTAAATATATAAATATTATCAAGTGTACAAAACTTAGAGGAGCTTGCATCACTTGCCATATATATACAACAATTCTTGAGTGGGTGTTTAAGATAGGCCATCAATGATAATGCAACCATGATATTTGCTTCTATATTAGTGTGGCCAACATCCAAGGTGTCTATTTGTGCTCTATCCTCCTTAACCATAGCCACATTGCCACATAAGAGGTTGGGTGTGTCCACAAACAAACATAAAACTATATAAACATGCTACATTAAACTATAATCTTGAATAAATTCTCTTGTCAAATTCAAAGTTATTCAATTATTTTGTAAATTAATAATGTATAAGGAAAAGACATGTAGTGCCACCACTTGTTATAATATCATGGTGCCAACCAATGGCCATTTGCCAATTGGAAATTGATAGTAAATTTTGGAACTTATTTCCTTAAAGGTTGATAGGTGCAAATTATCTCTTAGAATAAGACATCAATAGTTAGTCGTTAATTAGATGATGTATATTTGTTTTTAAGAAAATGACAATGAAAAGATTGTGTTGGGTGATCTTGATCCTTGTCTTTTTTATTGTGTTATAAATTCCAATTCTAATGGTGGCTTGATTTTGTATGTTTTTTTTTGGATTATTGTTACAGACCAAGGGTAATAATTTATTTTGTTAGCCCACACGAGTAGTGTAGTTGGCTTGAGTCTTGGGTATAGGATTGTAATCTTTTCCCTGATTACCACACAATTATATTAAGGGGAGGGGAGTGAGGGGGAGGGAGGGGTGGAGTTGAATCAGTATAATACAAATTGTTACAAATTTAAACTTAATCAACCACAACAATAATAACCATGCAAGATCATGACAATTAAGAACACAAGAACACCAAAAATTACATGGAAACCCTTATGAGAGAAAACCACAACAAAATAATGCTTTTATAAAAACCTCTTACAATCTTTGTAGGCACCAACCTACAAGAGATACCAATCCCCACTTGTAGAATTTGTGAGCACCAACCCACCAGACACCAATCCCCACAATTCGTAGGCACCAACCTACTAGAGGCACCAACCCCCACTGCTAAGCAGCAAATTAGCGAGAGACATCAATCTCTCCTTTAGGAACCAACTTTCATAACCAAAGTTTCACCTTCAGAATATTGCTCCTTCAATGGATGATGGTCAATTAGGTCTCTTGTTCGATATCACTCTTCTTCTTGATTTTATCTTTCTTATATATATTAAATATTTTCCTTCATTTATTTCTACTTGTATATATTATATCTTCATTACTCCACCATTCATTATTGACCTTCCATATATCTCTCTCTATTGTATTCAATCAATTTCACTAATTGCATCACTCTACTTCTCCTTCATTAAATGTTTTTCATATATATCTTTCCTAGTATATATATGACTTTTCTTTATCACTCCACACTTATTTATTCTTCACATATCTCTCATTTTTCCACTCACAAGATTGTTGGTGTATTAATGATATATCTTTGTCTTTTCACTCCACTCATATCTCTCACCACTCCACCCACACTTCGCTCCAACTTCTCTATACATTTATATCTTTATGCTTTTACTTGAAGAAGACATACATTCAAAGGAAACATCTTTTTGAATAGTCGTCTTTTGTTAATAATAATCATTGCTCATGGAGAATATTAATCGTTACTTTTCTTCTTAACATATTCACCGCCTTATATCATTTGCTATCCATAATAATGATCGCTACACTTGTCTTGGGTGATTTATTTATATGCCTTACTCTTGAGTACAAAGAATTGGTAGGCCAATAGTGGTAATTACTTTATCTAATTTTGCTTTTCTTTTGGAGAGCGACTTCACCAAGGGTTGGCCCATAAGATATCATTCAAGTCGACCTTGCTAATTCACAATATCATATCTTAATAAATCATTTCATCTCATCTTAAACATGGATCCCTAATCATTAATATGATTTCATTTGAATGTCTTTGGTAGGTCGTTTCTCTATAAGGAAGTCGACTCACACAAATAAATTTACATCTTTAATTTAAACTTCATTCTAATCATCCAGTCTTAAATCTACCTCGATTCATGACTATTTTCTTCCTTCACTCTTTGACATCAATGACAATTTCTTAAACAATCTCTCATACTCCTTTGGCATCAATGACAATCAACTTAGAAAACTATTCCCTTCTTGACATCAATGACTAACATTTGCAACATGCCCTCCACTCTAGAGAAGCCTTTTGTAATCTTTTTAAATTTTCAATATAATGGGTATGGCCCTGAGGTCATTTTCCACTAATAAAAAAATAATTGTCAACATTTACATTAGTTGTAAATTTTAAGAATAAATTATGTAATCAATCTAATATCTATAATTTAATATAATTATAATATATTTATTTCCATATTTTTTATGTAAAAAATAGCTAAAAATAATACAAAATTTTACTCCCTAAAAGTAAATATTTTTTTGAGTGAATAATTTGTTCATACAATACTACCATCAAAGGTCATGATTACTATCTACTAAAGCATACACAATAAGAGGCACCAATCATTGAATATTCATTCATTACTCTTCAAAGTTAACACATTGTTGATCCACCTCCATACCAATCCCACCTCTCTTTACCTATTATTGACAATTGCATCCTTGTAGTCTACCAAGTATTTTTCTACTAATGCCAAGGCTCTAAGAACACCACCCAACTGAACATTGTTTTTTAACTTCACCTAAAAAACTATGGGAGATGAAGGCCAAAATGTATGTCTTTCCAATGATAGCATGGTGAATAAAATTACCACAAAAAATAGGAATGGAAAAATAAATCTTGATTTTTGCATAGTCGTTGTATTGGGTTATTGTTGGACTAATCAAAACTTTCTCAATGTCATAGAAAAATGCCCTCACAATAACCACTTCTTGATGAAGAGGCTACATTTCTTTATTCTATGTAGCATAGTTGCAAACAAACTCACCAACTCCATCTTCATTAGCCCTAAGTCCTACTCTCCTTTAGGATTCTTTATGAGCTTGGCCACATCCACATCATTAAATTGGCTAGGTAAAACATTTACAAAAAATATACTCTACTCTCCATGTTAGGAACATGGATGGCTAAATTTGTGATGAAATCTCCACACAAAGTTTTTTTCTTCCTATTACATGACTCCAAGTTATGCTCACATAAGAATTTATGAACAAACCTTATATGCATCACTATCACAATGAAAGATATGCCTAAGGTGGTGATATGAGATCAAGATTGAATACTTAATGTTCTTTTCTTTGTCCCTTCTCCTTTTGCTAGCCATTCCCATAACAAACAAAAACCGTACACATTTTGCAATCAAACTTCCAAGAAGAGTTATCAACCATAGCCACATTGCTACATAAGAGTTTGGGTGTGTTATTTCAATTTTCATACGAATTATCCATAATAAAACAAAAATCTATATTAACACGCCACATTAAAATATAAATTATCTTGTCAAGTTCAAAGTTATTAATTTTTTTATAAATTAATAATATATAAGGAAAAGGCATGTAGTGCCACCACCTATTATAGTACTATGGTTCTAACCAATGTCCATTCACCAATTGAATTTGATATAACTAATTCTAGGAGTTATTTCCCTAAAGGTTGATGGGAGAAAATTATCTCTTATAAGACGACATCAATCATCAATTGTTATTAATCAAATAATCTATATTTTCTTCTAACAAAATGAGAATGAAGAGGTTGTGTAGGGTGATCTTAATCCTTGTTTTTTTGCTTTTGGGTGAGTGCAGGATCATGGGGGTCCAAAAAGGGCAATATGACAAAAAAAACATTTTTACACAATTTGATGAAACAAAAAGGGTTTATTGAGATAATTGTTAGCTTTCCAACAATATAAGATATGCCTCATTTTAAATTTAATAGATAATTATTATTAATTTTCTACAAGCATTATGACTAAATTCCTAATTGATAGGCTGATTGAAAAACATCTATAATTTTCAAACAATTTCACATTTTTTGAATCTGAAAGATGCATCACATTCTATACTTCCCATACTATAGGATAAAAAAAAGTTAATTGAATTTCATAATTTTTTGACCAAGTTATGGTGGTCAGACAAACAAGTTTTTAATATTTTTTTAAAAATCTAATAAAGAATTCATAACTAATTATTTACTTGCAAAAAAATTATAGAAAAAATGTGACATATCCACTCATGTGTCCTCTACTTATATTGAAAGTTTCAAGTAAAAATGTTTTTTTTTTTCTTATACTTAGGTTGGTCAGACATACACCTATTGTTTAGTTTTTTCCTGAAAATGTAGTACAACTGCATTGAAATTTCAAATTTTTACCAAATAGATGTACTTTTGTCCAAAAAAGGACTAGTATCTTAGAAACTACATCCAGTTTTCTACAAATTATGTTATTACATATTTTTCAAATTATGTTAATAACCTATTCAAATTTTTATGTCAAGTTGTCTAACTCTGTTCTTCTAAATTATCATTGCCACTTAAGGGCCTAGTTTGGACCCCCATGATCTACACTGACCCTTTTGTGTTGTAGATTTCTAATTCTAATGGTAGTTTGATTTTGGATGGTTTTTTTTAGGTTATTATTTTTTATATTGATAAAAAAGGGCTTTTGAAAGGGTCCAAACCCTTTTACAATAAAACAACCAACCAACAAATGAAACAAGTACCATGAGATATGGGACAAACCAAACAAACCATGAAAATGAAATATAGATAGACAAAGTTGTAGCCAAGCTACCAAGAACAACAACCTAGAAACCATAAAGGATCTCTAGGATCCAACCTAGATAATGCTAGACCTAATTCTATTCAATCTCACCCCCTTTGTTTTAATGTGAGATTGAGAGATAGATTTGTGAAGACCTTTCTTCTTCCTTTGTACGACAATCCTAAAGTCATCCATGTCCTTAGATCAAGGAGAAGCAAGGGAGGATATCTCAATAGAGGGACCATCTATGTGTATAGGAGCAATGGAGAGTCAAGGTGGAGAGGTCAAATGATGAGCAGTCACCACCTGGGTAGGTTGATGTAGAACTAAAGCCGAATGCACAATAGGTAGAGTTAGATTAGAAGGAGGTAGATACTTGCTAATAGGAGCTAATGGGGCATTAGGGGTGGGGCTTTCTAGAGTCCTATCATTTGCATGAGAATACATGTAATCTTGAGAGGAACCATTAGCCAAGGAGTTAGAGGCATGAATAGTCAAGTTATCCTCGTAGACATTCTTCCACCTCATCATTGTTCCTTTGTGCCTAGAGAGTGGACACTCAGTAGCTAGGTGATCAATACAAAGCATCATTTGCATCAAAAGGGGGGCCCCTCACAGTCAAGTGGTTGATTCCAAAGCCTATCCCCTAGCCTATCCCCTACTATCAAAACCATGTCCCTGTGAAGAGGCTTGGATATGTCAATATCCACTAGAATGCAAACAAATGTTGATTGACCACATGTAGGAAGTGATAGAGTCAACCTTCAAGAACCAACCAATAGATTTTTCTATGGCCTCATAGCAAGAACTTACCCAAAACTAAAGAGGAAGATGTGGAAGGTGAACCCACATAGGTCTAACATTGAGTAGTTTGGAAAGGGGGTTGAAGGAAGGAGTCCTAGGCTTGATAGAAAGAGAATGCTCTCCCCATATCCACAACTTTCCATCAAGCACTAAATCCCTATTATTTGACAAGCTAAAATACACAATGACGAAGCCTCTCACATAATTGAAGAGCTTGATCTTTTCCATTGCAAATGACCACCAAGAATCCAAGACCCATTTATGTGGATCAAGAAGAGAAGGCCAAAAATTGCTAAATCTACAAACCAATCCTCTACAAATATAAAAAATATTTGTTTTCAACCACATCATGTCTACTTATCACCACTTGGGAAGATTTAACACAAAGGAGAGGCTATAAATTCACCATTTGAGGGTGAAAAAAACCCCCAACACCCAAAAATCTAGCATAGGACCTATGTCCACCAACACTATTAGAGACAACATTCACATTACCAATAGGATGCACACCCAAAAGAGCATCAATCTTTGAAACATAGGCCACAATAGAAGCACCCTTGTCCCTAAGAATAGGATGCCTTGAGGGATTGTTGGCAATGCATGGAAAGTCAACCTTGACACCAACAACACCAGAAATGGCATGGAGAGAGGGTTCCGCCAACAAACTACCAATAGCATGCACGAGCTCAACCAATGAACCATCATCTAATAGGTGTGGGCACATCCAACAAATAGCTAGGTGTGTGGAGGATAAATTCAGTGCCCCTAAGAGGTGGAGAAGTGTTTGTATAAGGGATAGGAGAAGTGAGAACCCTAAAAGGATTTCCATCAATAGTAGATGCATCCCTTAAACCATCATGCACACCATAAATAATGCCCAAGAATTTTCCATTTGCAAGTGTGAAGTAAAGAAATAGGTGAGCAAGGCAAGCAAAATTTTAAAGATAATTGATTTTGGGTTATTGTTACACATCAAGGGTAATAATTGATTTTGTTAATATGTAATGGGAATGCCACTGTAAAGAGGTTGTAATGGGAATACATCTAAGGGTTTAGCTCTATATCATGATTTTAATCTTGCCCCCCCACTCTAGAGAAGTCTTTTTGTAATTGTTTTGAATTTTAGGTCATTTTCACAAATTAAAAAAATCATTTATTTAGTTGCAAATTTTAAAAATAAATTATATAATTAATCTAATATCTATAATTTAAAATAATTTAATATAATTATACTATATTAATTTCCACATTTCTTATGCAAACAATAAATAAAATAATATATCATTTTACTCTCTAAAAGTAATTAATTTGTTGGGTGAACAATAAGTTCATACAACACTACCATTAAAGGTCATGATTACTATCTACTAAAGCATACACAACAAAAGGCACCCATCACTCAATATTCATTCATTACTATTCAAAAATAACACACTATTGATCTACCTCCATGCTAATCCCACCTCTCTCTACCTATTACTGATAGTTGCATACTTGTACTCTACCAAGTTGTTTTTTATTGATGCCAAGGCTTTGAGAGCACCACCCAATTGTAAGGAAACTTTGCAGCCATGTAATGACAATTTCCACATAACCCAAATCTGAAAACATGCAAGTAAAATACTCAACATCAACATGCAAGAGAATAGACAACATACCCATCAAAGATGACACAAGATATATCCTGGGAAACCCTCAAGAGGGAAAACCCAGCCAAAAGCATCCACACTCCATGTATTATTCAGCAATGAAAACCCATTACAATACATCTGCAGAGACTCCATGAACACTCTGAAGCACAAGCTATCCATGCATTCCATGTGACCAGCACAACCACATTTCAAACCCTCGCACATGCACAAGCTCAACTGCTAACCCATGCAGAAACTATCCAACCCTAAACAACTACCTTGTGGTTGCTTTTATAGAAACAAGCTCCCACAAAACCACCAAGTGGTATTGCATAAACCATGTGCCCAAAAAATACTACATCATGTGACCCCACATTTAATATTGGGTTTTATATTTTATTATTCCCCCAATATTAAATAATTACAGATTTGACAATTATGTCCCAATGTTACATACAACAAAGTGGCCCCAACATTATAACTCCTTGTGATGCACATTCACCTAGAAAACCCCTAGGTGCACCACACACATAATAAATAAATAAAACATTACAAACATTATGCAAGGTGTACAACACCTAATCCTAACACCAACTGAACATTATTTTGAATTTTACCTAAAATCTATGGGAAATGAAGGCCAAAGTGCATGTCTTTCTAATGACAGTATGGTGAATAAAATTACCACAATAATAGGAATGGAAAAATCAATCTCAACTTCATTATAGTCATTGTAGTGGATGATTGTTGGACCTACCAAATCTTTATCAATGTCAAAAAATGCCCTCAACACATCTTAATGAAGAGCCTCCATTTCTTCATTCTATATGGCATAGCTACAAACAAACTCACCAAATCCACCTTCATTAGCCCTAAGTCTTCCTTATGCTCTCCTCTTTATGAGCTTGGCCACCTCCATATCATCAAATTGGTCACATAAAACATTTGCAATAAATATACCCTACTGTTCATGTTCCTATTCTGGTACTGTGTTGTGTGTGGCCTATTTGGCCTGTTATGTTGAGCCTTGTGGCTCCTGTTTGTAAGCTCTTTCTAGTTCATGCCCTGTTTTGAACTAGCCCTTTTTTGGCCTTGGGGGCCCTCCATGTAAAGGGTGCAACACCCTGTAAATGTTGCTTACCTTATCAAAAACATGGATGAATGGCTAAATTTATAGATGAAATCACCATGCAAAATTGTTTTCTTCCTATTACATGACTCCAATTTATTCTCACATAAGGCTTTATGAATAAACCCTATCTGCATCACTATCACAATGGAAGATAAGCCTAAGGTGGTGAGATGAGACCAAGCTTGAATACTTAATATTCTTTCCTTTGTCCCCACTCCTTTTGCTAGTCATTCCCATAAAAAACAAAAACCCTCCACATTCCACAACAAGTTTCCAAGAAGAGCTATCAATCATAGCCACATTTCCACATAAGAGGTTTGGTGTTTTATTTCAATGTTCATATGATTTATCCACAAACAAATATAAAAAATACATTAACACACTGAATTAAACTATGATCTCCATCAATGAATTCACTTGTCAAATTTGAAATCATTTTTTTTTTTTTGTAAATTAATAGTATAAGGAAAAGACATGTAGTGCCACCACCTATTATACTACTACAATACTAACCAATGAGCATTTCCTAATTGGAAGTTGAAAGTTAATTATGAGACTTATTTTTCTAAAGGTTGATGAGTGCAAATTCTCTCTTAGAATAGGACACCAATTGTCAATCGTTATTAATTAGATGATATATATTTATTTTTAATTCATGTTGATAATTTGCCATATGTATTAATCTTTATCTTTTGGAGTTAGAATACTTTTTCCATCCACATTGTGTAATATTTAAAACTACTCCATAATTCACCCCAACGCCAAAAATAATTTATTTCTTCAAATTCAATCAATAATTTTCCAAATAAATTATTTTATTTTTTTGAATATATCTATAAATTGCTAGCAAAGAAAACATTGTTGGCAAATGTACACAAATTTTTCATGAAAATTATTATTTTTCCCCAAAATAAACATAGATTTTCCACTAAAATTAATGCATCAAGCCAATACTCTCCAAAATAAACATAGGTTGTTAAATTTATCACTACTTTATTTCCCAAGTACCACCAACACAATACTAGATTCCACTACTACATTGGATACAATAGTACAATATATGTCTAATCTTAAGAAGTAAATCAACGACAACAAATGTGGGATTCTATTGTGTACAACCCTCTACATTGCATGCCTTTAGTTTTTGAGGTTGTTACATATCCATTTCCTATGGGATTCATGGCTCCTAGACTTGAATTGTATAATGAAAAATACAACCCAACTATTCACATAAATCTTTTACAACTGCTTGTGTTGACTTTGTATATGATGATAAGATCCTTTCCAAGTTATTTGCGCAAACCTTGAAAGACTACATCATCCAATGATTTTCATACTTGCCTCCTAGTTTCATAAAATGCATTTATAATCAAGCTATAGCCTTCTTCAAACATTTTCTTATAAATATTAGTGATTTTTAGTGGTGAGTATTTGCCAATTGATGGATAGTTGAAATTTTGGAATCAAAATTTGGCAAATGGTTCAAGATATAAGTTGACTTAAATCACCACATTTTTACAAAAAAATATTTTAGTCTTATTTAAATTATTAGAGCATTTATTTTATTAAATTTTTAAACTCAAAAATTTTCCATAGTATTCGCTACATGATTAAATCAAACTCACCTAGATTTTATAAGTTATAGTAGAAATATAAATTAATTCACCGATGATATATCATAATTATTAGTTACTTTAGGGCCATATCACCAATATTTAGTTACCACCATTGATTTAAAATATAATCTAACAAACCTCATTGTATTCGCAAGGTAAAATGTACCCATGGTTTGTAATGCTCATGGGGCCCAAAATTACTTCTGGATCATTGATCTCGATGGATATCAATGAACCGAATTTTTTTTTGAGCCCCATGAGCATTACAAACCATAGGTAAATTTTACTTCATGGAATACAACAAGGACTCTTAGATCATATTTCAAATCAACAATGATAACTAAATATTATAGTCTACCCTTAAATCCATCAATCATTTCCACCCTTGGGCCCCTAGTTTTCCATTAGAATTTAATTTATTTTAAATGGAAGGATTCACCATGTTAATTAATGCATTTTGTTATTATTTGTCAAGATTCACCAAGATTTTCTATAAAATTTTAGAGATGTAAAACAAATCGCCAATAAATAATATTTTTTTCGAAAAATAAATTCACCAATAGAAATTAATATGTTTTTCCAAAAAATGAAAGATTCGTCAAGATATATTGATGAAAGATTTCACAAAAGGAAAGCAAATTCAAATTGCAACTAAAAAAAAACACTCAATCAACGACAGTCAGCCAACAAGAACAATTGCAGCCAGTCTACTGGAATGGATATCAAGCAAAGTTCACTAATAACTTGATAAACAGAGTTTGACTTCAATTCTTCATGAAGGTTAACATCCATACAATCAAATATCGTTTCTTATACCCCTGGAATAGAATCATGCATTTCTCATTTCAATTTTAGAGCACAAGTTACTAATGAACAACTAAGATGTTGCAATTGATGGTAGTTACCAACAATCAATGGTGGTGAACAATAGCGAAATTCGTTTCAACGTTTTCAATTTTAAAACAAAACACAAGCAACTGGTCGTCCCTCTCCCCCAGGCGACAGACCCTTCCATGCAAAAATTTTCTCCCCTTCTCAACCATCCACCAAACTCCTTCATCAAAGGCTTGATCTCCCTTTTGAATCTAAAAATGGTCTCCCAAAAAGAGGGATCAGCTTAATATAAACAAAATACATTAGTAAAAAATAACATTAACAAAACTCCACCAAAAAGAACTAATTGGACAACATAATGAAAAAAATGCCCTTGCATCAGGCTCCCCCACTGATTAGGATTCATGAGCTCTTGCTCATGAGGTCATTCACAGAATAACCCAGGTCGGAGATAGTAGATGTAGATAACCATGAAGCATCCTCCACCAGACAACCTTTCCATTTTACCAAATACTAGAAATAATCCCTGCCTTGGGTCTTTCGTACCAACTGTGTGTCCAGGATGCATTCAATTTCCAGTGGAGTTGGTGTGGTACCCTTCTGCTCCTCCACAGTTTGAAGTTTCATCTCTACTATGTCGGCATCTACAAGAGCTTGATAAGGAAACAAGTCTACAACATTGAAGATGGTTGAAATGCCCAGTCTAGAGGTAAGGCTGAGTTCATAAGCATTCGTTGAGAATTTTCAAGGATCCTACAAGGCCCAATATTTTTCATTTTTCAGTTTGTTATAGGTACCAATAGGAAATATTTCCCTCTAAAGATGAGCCATTACAAGATCCCCTTACTGAAAGTGTACCTCTCTCCATTTCTGATCAGTATATCGTTTGTATTTCTGATTGCTTCCTTCAATGTGTCTTTTAACCTCCTCATGAAGGTCATGGATGGTCTTAGCAAAGTCTTCACCATCTACACTTCATTTCTCCATATCACCTAGATTTCAAAGTTCAAACACACCTCTAGGATGCATGCCATATATAATGTAAAATGGGTTGAAACCCATACTTCGATTTGGAGAATCATTATATGCAAACTCTGCTTGTGCCAATGCCATATCCCAATTTTTGGGTGTGTTTTCAACAAGGCATCATAACATATCACCAAGAATCTAATTCACAACCTTAATTTGGCCATCCATCTGGGGGTGATAGGTTGAACTAAAATAGAGGTGTGTGCCCAACTTTTTCCAAGAGTTCACCAAAAATGCCCCACAAACTTGGTGTCACGATCGGATATGATACTTCTTGGAATACCATGCAACCGTACCACTTCCTTGAAAAAAAATTTAGCAATATTGGTAGCATCACTAGTTCTCTTACATGGAATAAAATGAACCATTTTAGAGAACCTATCCACAACTACAAAAATGGAATCATTGCCCCTTCAGGTACGAGGAAAACCCAAAACAAAATCTATACTTATAGAGTCCCATGGTCTAGATGGAATGAGTAGCACTTGGCTAATACAAACCAACATTTTGACTCTTCCCTTTTGCCAATTGACAAACTCTACACCTCTCCACATACTTCTTAATATCTGACTGCATCTTTGGCCAATAATAATGTGTGTTCAACTACAAATAAGTTTTGTCTTGCCCAAAGTGTCCTGCTAGGCTGCCACAATGTTTCTCCTTCAATAAATTGTCCCTCATTGATCCTCTATGGATGCACAATTTGTTCCATTTGAACAAAAAGCCTTCCTGTAGCATAAAGTCCATCCATGACTCTCTATCTCTACTGATAGGACTACTACAAGCTTCAAATGCTTCCTTGAAATCTGCATCATCAACATACAACTCCTTCAAACTATCAAAGCCCACATTGTTAGCCTGAATTTCATGAAACAATAAGCTTCTCCTACTTAGTGCATCAACAACCTTATTTGTTTTTCCACTCTTATATTTCAACACAAAGTTAAAAATTTGAAGATACTCTACCCATTTAGCATGCCTTTAGTTCAACTTATGTTGGTTGTTTATAAATTGCAATGCATGATTATCCATATAGACAATGAACTCCTCAGGTAGCAAATAATGCCTCCACTTCTTCAATGATTGAACTAATGCATAAAACTCAAGATCATAGGATGAATATTTCTTCTTAGCATCATTTAGCTTTTCACTAAAATAAGCCACAAGTTTTCCTTCTTGAATAAGAACAACCCCTATTGCCAATCCACTAGCATCACATTCAACATGGAATACTTTATTGAAATTAGGTAAAGTAAGAATAGGCTATTCACTCACCTTTTGTTTGAGAAATTGGAAACTTCTTTCAGCATCTTGTGTCCATCCAAACTGCTTTTTGTTCCCCTTAATTGTTTCAAGAATTAGAGCAACTACATGACTAAATTTTTTAATATTCCTGTAAAAACTAGCAAGGCCATGAAAAATTCTTACCTCCATTGCGCTCTTAGGTTTTGTCCAATCAATGATGGCTTGAACCTTCTTATCCATCTTCAATCCATCCTTGGACACCACAAATCCCAAATAAACTAGTTTGGTCTGCATAAACACACACTTCTTAGGGTTAATTTGCAACTTCTCCTCATGTAACCTTGTGATAACCATTCCCAAATTCTCCAAGTGCTCCTCTTTTGACTTGCTAAACACCAAAATGTCATCAAGGTATACAATAAAAAACTTCCCAAGAAACTATTTCAAGACCTCATTCATAAGCCTCATAAAAGTACTAGGAGCATTAGAAAGCCCAAAAGGCATAACCAACCATTCATAAAGCCCATCATTAGTTTCAAATGTTGTTTTCCATTCATCTCTAGGTTTGATTCTAATATGATGGTAACTACTTTTTAGATCTATCTTAGAAAAATACATTTAGCCACTCAACCAATCCATTAAATCTTTAATTTTAGGAATAAGAAATGTATATCTAATAGTTATCTTATTGATGGCTCTAGAATCATTGCACATTATCCATTCACCTCCTTTTTTGGCACTAGAACTGTAGGAACAACACAAGGGCTAAGACTCTCTCTTATCAAACCTTTCTTGAGTAATTCCTCAACTTGCTTTCAAATCTCCTCATTCTCTTTAGGAGTCAATCTATAGGCAGCCTTGTTTGGAAGGCTATCCCCTGGAATCAAATCCATATGATGATTAATACTCCTCATGGGTGGCAACTCATCGGGAAGATCCGCTGCTACAATATCCATATGTTCATTCAAAATACCTTGCACTTCATTGGGAAAATTATCTAATCTTGTAGAGGTAAACACAATAGAAAATTTAGAAACCAAAGCAACTCCTACTTCTTCCTTCTTCATCTCATGTAAAAACTCTTTTCCACTTACCAACATTACCTTGTTGTTGCTTCCACTACTATTGTCCTCTTCTTGTTCTTGCATAGTCAAGAGGGTATGCTTGACCCCATTCTTCTCAATAGTGTAGGTATTATCTCTTCCATTATGCACTGCTTTCCTATCAAACAACCAAGGTCTACCAAGCAACACATGGCACACATCCATGGGCATGATATCACAAACAATATTATCCTTATAACTACCAATTTATAATTCAACCATAGCATGTTCATTAACTAGCAATTGATAGCATTTTTGTAACCAAGAAACTATATATGGTGTGGGATGTTTGGTTCTTTCAAGACCCAATTTCTCTACCATTTTAGTAGACACTATGTTATCTATACTTCCACTATCTATAATCAACTTAAAAAATTTACCTTTTATCTTACATTTTATTTTCAACAAGGCTCTCCTTTGTACTAGTGTTTTATTCTCCTTGGGTGGCTTCAACAACACCCTTTTGAGTAGCAATGATTCTCCCAATTCAGGTTCTTCTTGTTGATGTGTCAATGATCCAACTCTCTAGATCCACATGTATAATCCGATTACTTCTTTTATTTCTTGTATAGCCTCCTTGTGAAGATTCTAGACACTCCCAACTCTTATGACCAACATATTGATTACATATGAAACATTTCCCAGTAAATCCTCTTCCTCTTCCTTGGAAACCTCCTCTTCCAACTGATCTACCTCCTTTGTTTTGGTATCCGCCTCTTTCTTGATTTTTTGTCCCACTTGAAATCCCAAGCCCTTCTTACTGCTATTGCTATCCTCTTCCAATCTATTTTCCATTTCCTCGATAACCTCTTCCTCAATTTCTCCCTTGTTGATTTTGTCTTCTTTGAAGCTTTTCTTCAACCTTGATGGCAAGCTGATATGCCTCTTCAAGAGTCCTAGGTGATACTAGACTCAACTCATCTTACAAACTAAAATTCAAACCATTCAAGTATCTTGCTACCTTCTCAAGATCTTCCTCACTATGGCATGATTGAATCACCAACTTGTAAAACTCCTCTGTGTATTATTTGACTGAGAAGTCTCTTTGCTTAAGATTTTGCAATCTTTTAAAGAGATTTGTTTGATAATCTCCTAAAAGGAACTTGGCCTTCAACTTAGCAATCATTCAATCCCATGAGGTAATATTTTCCTTGTTCTTCTTATGTCTCTCAGATTGGACATAGTCCCACCACATAGCAATGTGGCCCTCGAGCCTTGTGCGGCTGAACTTCACTCTTCTTTCTTCTACAACTCCTTCATACAAAAAATACTTGTCTAAATCATTGATCCAATCAATAAGTTCTTCACCATTTAAACTTCCAAGATAGGTAGGGACTTCAATCTTTGGTTTGGCTCCCACACTCAATACTATTATCAACAATTTCTCTTCAAATCCCTCATGTTCTTCTTGGTTTTCTTCATCATCTCCTAATTGTTCTTCCTCTTCAACTTCACTCATATCATCTGTGACTGCCCCTCTTCATTGGGCTCTCTCCATAACATCCATTTTCACTGCTAAGTTCTGCAACATCTCATAGAGACCTTCACTATGCCCTTGTCGACCTCTACCACGATTTCCTCCTTGTCCTCTCAACACTCTTGGTGACATTCTACCCACTCCTCAACATCCCCAAATCTTCTGCTCTAATACCAAAATGATGAACAACCAGTCATGAAATGCAAGCAAATTCAATTGCAAATACAAAAAGCACTCAATCAATGATAGTCAACCAGATAGAACAAACTTTGCAACTAGTCCACTAGAATGGATATCAAGCAAAGTTCACTAATAACCCAATCAACAGAATTCAACTCCAATTTCCCAACAAAGCTTAGGAGTAATTCAAACAAAGTTGATTCTTCACCCTTGAGCCAAGACGTGCATTTTTCATTGGATTACATTGCACAAGTTACAAACAATCAACTCCACATGTTGCCAACGACAAACAGCAACAATCCGCCAAGTTACACGATGAGGAACATCAACGAATTCCCTTCCAAAGTTTTCAGTTTCATCGCAAAAAATCAAGCCATTGGTCGTCCCTTCCTTCCACATCCTTTTCCCTCCTCCAACCATCCACCCAACTGCCTTCTTGAAAGGCGTGATCTAGTTTTTAACCAAAACCATCTCCACCAAAAATAATGATCAACTTATTCAAATTAAAAAGACATTAGTAAACAAATGCTGACAAAACTAAGATTGGAAAAACCGATCAGCTTATTCAAACTAAAAAGACATTAGTAAACAAATGCTGACAAAACTAAAATTGTAGATATTTTTTAACAATAGAATAAATTGTCATAATTTTTTTGATCAATTTTTTTAAAAGTTCCATATATTAATGTAATATTTGAATTAAAAATTAAACTCAATTAAACAACTAACCACACACATAGAAACAACCATACCACTCAAAATACCTTAAAAATAAAACTATTCTCAATAACATTCTTTGTGGCTATGCTAGCATGCTTAAAAGTGGAGTTTTAAACGTCCAATACATTGAACAAGACTCAAACACAACATTGATTACTGGCTATAAGAAAGTAACATTATTGCAAGCAAGCATGATGTATGGCCATGAGGAAGAACATGCTTCAATAATTAAAATACATTTCCCCTAGTGTTTCCATTGTCGTCTACTTGTATTAAATATTCCCTTATTTAATGTCTCATCACTGTAATCTTTTGGAGTTATCAAAGTTATTGAGACATTGACGTTCCCTAGGAATGTTGGCATGTGACTGCTTTATTGTTGTATTTCATTTTTTAATTTTAAAATACCCAATTTAAATAACTGCATTTATGTCAGATGAAAAGATGGAAGGATTTGACATGTGACTAATCTTGAAATCATATCAAAATTATAACATAATATATACCAATGGCTTCATTAATAGAATGAAGATTAAGCATTAAATGATTGCTTAAATCAAAATGCCCTTTAACTATGTGAGCGTTGTGTTTGAGGAACGCCATAAATTAATCACATGACATGTCAAGCTTAACAAATGCTCAAAATCCAATAGGTTTTTTAACCATGGAAATTAGCAAAATTTCATGGGATTTGGCACTTGGTTATTAGAGTTCGCATAACAAAGCATGAAGATGATTCTTAAACATGAACCTAATCATTTAGTTAAGAGTCAACCTGCAAACATTAAATATGAAACACATGAAATAAGGCAGAATTAAATGATTTCATTCCAAATTCATGTGAAGGTGATTGATTTCTTGTGTCAAATAAGTCAGTTTACTTAGAGACGCTGCAAGAATAGTTTGTTTAAAGCTATCTTAGGGGATCGAGGATGTTAGTATCCTAAGAACATTTAGGGTTTTGGCCATACCTTTGTTGTAATTAGGTTTAGTTTAAACTATCTTTGTAGTTAGGGGTTGTCCATATGTTAGGGTTTTTTTTTTTTAGATTGTAGAAATACGATAGTCCTTTTATAAATTGCAGTGCGTTTGGTAAATGGTGAACTTTTTTATTGTGACTGGTGACGTTGGCATGACATGTCCTTCGGTACCATGGGGACGAAGGGGAGTCTAGACCTCGTGATCTGTTGCCTGCAACAGGATGCTTTAGTCAATCGAATTAGGCCCTCTGCCCCATGTTAGGTTTTAATTTAATTAAAATATTATGTATTAATAGTTTAAAATATATTTATTCGGAGGATAATTTTATGGACATAATAAACATTTTAGAAATTTTTAGTTTATTTATTTTTGTAATGATAAAAATTGTATATTTTGTAGTGTGTTTTTTTATTTAGTCTTATTTTGACTCTTTTATTTCTTATATTATAATAAGTAAATAAGTAGCGATTTTATTGAAAGTTGGCATATGACGTGAATCTTATTTAATTTTATCTGCGTCTATTCCCAACAACTGGTCTTGACCCTTTATTTATTCATTTCTTAGTGGGATTAGATCAACAATTTGCATAAGTGACCCAGGGCAATTATTCAATTTACAAAATGACTCCTAAACATTTAGTTTACAAATTTAAATTTAGGGTTGACCTAACCTTTCTAATTAATATTTATGTGTCAACCTTAAATACAAAATGTTTCATTTATGTCCTTTGTAGTTGTATTTAAGGCTAACCATAGTCCATTTTGATCGTCCTAGAAATCATCATACAAGAGGATTCAAGATACATTGATTCACATAATTAGAGCATTTAATTTTACATTATCTAATTTCATCAACATCTAAGGCATTGGTTGCATGCTTGTTTGTTGTCATTGATCATTTCTAGAAGTGACTAACATTAGTAACCCTTGAGGTTTTGACCATGGAGAGATATATTCCCTATCATTAGCAAAATCTTGACCAGACAACCATGTTCTTACACAAAAAAATGATGCAAGAACCAAGGAAAACTAAGAGAAAAAAATAGAATAGTTATAACTAGTAGGTTTGAACATCTCTATCATATCCACACTTATGCAAGTTAGATCTGCAAGTGTGTGATCAATCATATAGCTAGGGAAGTGACCAATAATGATAAAGAATATGTTTACGGATTTCAAGGAATTTGTTTAGTCATTCCTATTTTTTCTACATATTAAAAATCACTTTCAACCATCTACCCCAATATATCTACATTAGATTTTAAATAAAAACCTTTATTTAATTTCTTTAATTTATGCATTTATTTTAGAACTTTAGTCCAAGCAGTTACTTACACAAGATAATTAATCCTAGGGTAATTATTTGATTTTTTTTTTAATTATTTTTACACTATGACCTTTATATAGAAGATATTTTATTCTTTTTCATTTTGGTAAACCCATTTGCTCCTACACCCCCTTAGGGTTTATCTTCTATTTTTTATTATTAATTTTTTGAATTTGAGACATTATATTTCTAAGATTCATTTTCATAGATAACCTTGATTTATCATTGGTTCTCTTTCTAGGTTTTCTTAATACTAAGAGCTAGTTGAAACCCTAAATTTTATTTGAAAATAAGTTCTTTCTTAAACCCCATATGATTTCTCAATCTACTTATCAGGAGATCCCCATTAGTCCTAATCACAATGAGCAATCTAAACTCAATCTTGAAACATGAAAGGAATCTAGATAAAAGTAAAATATTTCCTAATTAATCTTGAGATAAGAGAAATGTTATATATGCTTAGATTTGATAACTTTTGAAATAAATACAAACATCTAACAAAATCAATACAATAAACATCACATAAAATAGTGGATACCATGGATAAAACCCTTTTGGGAGGAAATCTAAAATCAAAAGAGAATTTGTGTTATTGCAATCACTATAGTTATAATACATGCACAAATCGTTTAATCCTAATCACTAACTATGTTTGGAAAAAACACAATAGCATAACTTCTACAAATATAAGTGTTTATCCATCTCCATCCTAAGATCTCTTAAATAGACTAAGCCCAAATCTAGAAACCACAATTAGTTTCCAAAACCATGCATTAGAACTATGGACAAATATGGTGCCCAAATCACGACACAAATTCCAACACCCACTAATCCTGGTGAACCAATAATTTTTTTTTTAAAATATCATCATAACTCCATTATATTTGGGTGCTTCATTTTGTACTTATCCTTTAGAAACCTTGTCTTAAACACCATAACTTATGCATCATAAGTTAAGAAAAAAATCTTGTTATATTTTCTTGTACATAATTAACTCCTTATTTTCAAGCTCTTATGTGACATAGAGTCTCTTACATATTTTACAATTCCATATATTCTCTTACACATATTACATGACATTAGATACATTACACATGTCATGGAATAATGTGCCACCTCAATTTGGATGCCCCTTTCCATGTGGGCACATAAATAATAAAATAATAAATAAATCAAATATTAAGAATTGTAAGGTATATGAAACCCGATATTTTATTCTCCCACTTGATATATATCTTACAAGAGAAAAAGGAAAAATCAATAAAAGTGAACTACCTACTAAGGGAAGAAAGGCCCATGACCTTGCTACAACATCTAAACTTCTCTAATCTCACTAGCTTCACCAAAACATCTACAACATTCACCAAAGTATCTACCCATTTAAACATAAATGTCCTATCCTAAACCATATAAAAAATAAAATTCTATTGTACGTCAATGTTCTTTGCCAATTTGATGGCACTTTGATTGTCATAAATAAACCTCATTGTTCCTTGACTTAGCACAACATTTGAACACAACCTCTAAATTTAGATTGCCTCCTTACAAACATTAATAGTTGTCATACACTCTACCTATGTAGTTGAAAGATAAATTATAGCTTTTCATTTACTCATCTAGCTTATTGCACCACAAAATAGGCTAAATGCATAGCTATTGCTTTCATGTTATATGAAAGTTCTCCTACCCAATATGAACCTAAATTATCATAAATTCCTTGTATGCTTTAAGTTAACTCTAGTACTATTGCATGTTTCACCTACACTATTACAAGTATGCTTTATGACCCATGATAATTCTACAAGTTGGATATAGGTGACTTGTAGTACCACCTCTAGTAAAAGATACAATACTTTTAAATTCCACACATATATATGAACACTCCCTTCACTGTAGCCCAATCTCACTACTAGTGTTTTTCATAAACCAACTCAAGAATTCCACTACTTTGGTCATATCTATTACAATACAAATCATAACATAAACGAATTTCCCAATTACAATAGCATAAGGGGAATGACATTTAATTCATCTCTCTAGGTATATAAGGATACTACTTAAACCATAATTATAAATAAATTATAATATTAAAAACTTGATCCCAGTTTGTATACACACATTAATTTGGTGGTTGATTTGGTATATTTGATTTGATTATTATTTTTCTCTATTTTGAAATGCCTTATGTTTGTACTAATTGCATTTTTTTTTTTATGTTTATATTTATTGTAACTTTCTTCATACACCTAGATCAATTCCCACTAAATATTACACAATATCATAACTCTATCAATATTTGAATTTTTTCTATGTCCATTTAGAAGTGAGGATTTTATCTAGAGCTTCACATTGAAAGGTTCACATTGGTGATTCTTAAGTTAGATCAAATACCACCATGATTTCTAGAGTAGCCAAGAAATAAAGGTTTTCTTTTGTTTCATCCAATTTAGACACCCATATATCATTTTATTTAAGTTTCTAGTTGCATATATATTCTAGTATCTCTTATGAACAACTCAATTTTATAGCACTTTGGAAAAAATAAAGTGGACCCTAGGACCATTGTATTTGAGGTGGCCAAGAATCTATAAATTAAATTAAATTTATCAAAGTATAATTTGAAGCCCACTACAACTGATTAGAATGTGTTTATGACAATGAAATAATAAATTTTATATTATTTTTTTATTTTTTATTAAAATTATAGTATGTAATTATTGATTGATTCCATGGTTAGATAATCCTTCATTAGATCCTTTATCCATGACTATAAAAAATTGTAGTAGCTAAATACTTTTGTTACATTGGTTAATTTTTTCACCATGGTACACTTAGCTCTCCATAGGAGGTACACAAAGGTATATCAAAGGATATAATAGATCAAAAACAATGCATTGACCATCAACTCTCTCCAAATACTTGATCCAATGGATCTACAACCCTCTCCTCACTTATGATTTTATGAAATGGTTCCCATTCTATTGCCATAAATTGCCACTTTTAAATGTAATAGTTGATATCTCCATAGCTTTTGGTCTTAATTTTTCAAATTTAAATAAAATCAACAACAAGCAAGCAACATTCAAGAAGCATTCAAGGAACAATTTTATAGTTCCCTCAATTATTGATCATATTATTAGGTATCCATACATCAAAGTGGGGGAAATCATTTCACATTTAAAATGATTATTCAATCACACCACCCATACATGTTGAAAGCATTAGCTTCTCACACATTTCTATATTTTCCTATTTATATATTACAGCCTATATATATAGTAAGAGCTTTATCTCATTAGTTGTGGTAGAATATACTATTTATGCCATGTTGAAGAGTTCTATATAATTTAGTCATTTTATTAAATGTTTTCTATTTTTTAGTTGGTCTTCACATTTTTTTTATTTTCTCTAGTGGTCCATAAGTTGTATATGTGCACTAATATATGATTACTACAAAATTAATTATCATATCATCCCTACCTTACTTGTTCATAATTGATTATTGTTTGTAAATTTTGTTCTTGATAAATAGTTATTTAAATCAATAAATGATCTCAAATTATTCACTTAATACCTTAGCAGCCAAATGGTTCCCATTCCACACAAATAGAAGGATTCTAGGTACCAAAATATCTATGTAATTAACTAGAGTGCTAAAACAAAAAAATCTAAACTAATTATACTAGGTAAAAAATCTAGAAAAGGTGTATGAATAACTCTGAAGAGCTTCAAAAGACCTTACCAATGTTGCAAGAATCGCAAAAAACAAAAGAACGGGGTAAACATTATGAGCCTAGGAGCCAACAATACAAATTTAACTTCAATAGGCTATAAAATGCACCAACAACAAAATCTAAGAAAAATATCTGCATCATTAGATAGTGATTGGAACCATCTTTTTTACTATATCTCGCTTTCCAAAATTTGACTCTTGGATCAAAAGTTATGGTGATTTTCCCAATCTTGCTAAAGTTTCCAAAAAAGTAAAAAAATTTAACCCCCCTAGGACTAGGTGTTGGTCCTCACATGACCAAGGGTGGACTACAAAAGGTGGGTGTTGAATTTATTTATTAAAAATTGTTAAAAAATTTGTTATTAAAAAAAAAAAAAATCAATTAAAAAAATGGGGGTGCGAGGTTAAACCCCCTCCTTACCCCTTTACAAAGCGGGGTGTGACCTTAATGGGCCACCACCCTATCCATAGACAGGGTGGTAGTACCAAAAGGTATCGTCCCTCATTAATGAGAGTGGGGCCTAAGGGTACCACACCTTGTGGAGGTACCTTCTGGACCCAAATTTTAATTATTATTTTTTTAACTTTTTTTTAAGTAAAAGGTCCAAGGCTTGAAAAATATTAATATAAACAAAATTACATATAATAGGAAGGGACTTGTTGTTGCAAGTATGTTGTAGGTGTTGTCATTGATGTCAACAGTGTGGATTTTGTTGGTTGTCATTGATATCAAACCATATGGAGGTTGTTAATGATGTTGTCTCTATTATCTGCAAGGTGGTAGTTTGTGGTTGGTTACATGTGTTGCAATCAAGATGATTAAGTATAGTGCATGAATTTGGATTTTATATTCATGAATGTGTATGTGATTTTGTGGATGTTGTATTCACTGTCTGTTGTTGTAACTTGCTTAGAATAATCTCTTTTAGTTAGTGGCTCAGGAAAGTGCTTAGAAAAAGACTCTAAAGAATTCTCTACATTCCTCCGCATCTT
>VDFB02353493.1:43114902-43130655 GCA_007258455.2 Sequoia sempervirens
GGAAGCAACAACAAGGTAATGTTGGTAAGTGGAAAATATTTTTTACATGAGATGAAGAAGGAAGAAGTAGGAGTTGCTTTGGTTTCTAAATTTTCTACTATGTTTACCTCTACAAGATTAGATGATTTTCCTAATGAAGTGCAAAGTATTTTGAATGAACATATGGATATTGTAGAAGTGGATATTCCTAATGAGTTATCACCCATGAGGAGTATTAATCATCATATGGATTTGATTCCAGGGGCTAGCCTTGCGAACAAGGTTTCCTATAGATTGACTCCTAAAGAGAATGAGGAGATTCAAAAGCAAGTTGAGGAATTACTCAAGAAAGGTTTGATAAGAGAGAGTCTTATCCCTTGTGTTGTTCCTACAGTTCTAGTGCCCAAAAAATGAGGTGAATGGAGAATGTGCACTAATTCTAGAGCCATCAATAAGATAACTATTAGATATAGATTTCCTATTCCTAGAATTGAATATTTAATGGATTTTTTGAGTGACCCAATGTATTTTCTAAGATAGATCTAAAAAGTGGTTACCATCAGATTAGAATCAGACTTGGGGATGAATGGAAAACAACATTTAAAACTAATGATGGGATTTATGAATGATTGGTTATGCCTTTTGGGCTTTCTAATGCCCCTAGTACTTTTATGAGGCTTATGAATGAGGTCTTGAAACTGTTTCTTGGGAAGTTTGTTATTTGTATCTTGATAACATTTTGGTGTTTAGCAAGTCAAAGGAGGAGCACTTGGAGCATTTGGGAATGGTTATGGCAAGGTTACATGAGGATAAGTTGCATATTAACCTTAAGAAGTGTGTGTTTATGTAGACCGAACTGGTTTATTTGGGATTTGTGGTGTCCAAGGATGGATTCAAGATGGATAAGGAGAAGGTTCAATCCATCATTGATTGGCCAACACCTAAGAGTGCAATGGAGGTAAGAAGTTTTCACAGCCTTGCTAGATTTTACAGGAAGTTTATTAAGAATTTCAATCATGTAGTTGCTCTAATTCTTGAGACAATTAAGGGAGAAAAAAATAGTTTGGATGGAAACAAGAGGTTGAAAGAAGTTTCCAATTTCTCAATCAAAAGGTGAGTGAACAACCTATTCTTACTTTACCTGATTTCAATAAAGTATTCCAAGTTGAATGTGATGCTAGTGGATTGGAAATAAGGGTTGTTTTAGTCAAGAAGGAAAACCTGTGGCTTATTTTAGTGAAAAGTTAAATGATGCTAAGAAGAAATATTCAGCCTATGATCTTGAGTTTTATGCATTAGTTCAGTCATTGAAGAAGTGGAGGAATTATTTTCTTCCTAAGGAGTTCATTGTCTATACGGATAATCATGCATTGCAATTTATAAAAAACCAACATAAGTTGAACCAACATGCTAAATGGGTAGAATATCTTCAAAGTTTTAACTTTGTGTTGAAACATAAGAGTGGACAAACAAATAAGGTTGTTGATGCACTAAGTAGGAGAAGCTTATTGTTTCATGAAATTTAGGCTAACAGTGTGGGCTTTGATAGTTTGAAGGAGTTGTATGTTTATGATGTAGATTTCAAGGAAGCATTTGAATCTTGCAGCAATCCTATTGATAGAGATAGAGAGAAATGGATGGAATTTATGCTACAAGAAGGTTTGTTGTTCAAAGGGAACAAATTGTGCATCCCTAAGGGATTAATGAGGGACAATTTATTGAAGGACAAACATTATGGAAGCCTAGTAGGACACTTTGAGCAAGTCAAAACTTATTTGCAGTTGAGCACACATTATTATTGGCCAAAGATGTGGGAAAATGTTAAGAAGTATGTGGAGAGGTGCAAAGTTTGTTAGTTGGCAAAAGGGAAGAGTCAAAATTCCTGTTTGTATTAGCTATTACCAGTTTCATCTAGACAATGGGACTCTATAAATATGGAATTTTTTTTGGGTTTGCCTCATACCCAAATGGGAAATGATTCCATTTTTGTAGTTGTGGATAGGTTCTCTAAAATGGTTCATTTTATTCCATGTAAGAGAACTAGAAATGCTACCAATATTGCTAACTTGTTTTTCAAGGAAGTGGTATGGTTGCATGGTATTCCAAGAAGTATCATATCTATTCACGACACCAAGTTTGTGGGGAATTTTTGGTCAACTCTTTGGAAAAAGTTGGGCACACACCTCAATTTTAGTTTAGCCTATCACCCCCAAACGGATGGAAAAATTAAGGTTTTCAATTAGATTCTTGGTGATATGTTATGATGCCTTGTTGGAAAGACACCCAACAATTTGGATATGGCATTGGCACAAGCAGAGTTTGCATATAATTATTCATCAAATCGAAGTACAAGTTTCAACCCATTTTACATTGTATATAGCATGCATCCTAGAGGTGTGTTTGAACTTCAAAATCTGGGTGATATGGAGAAATGAAGTGCAGATGGTTAATAATTTGCTAAGACCATCCATGAAATTCATGAGGAGGTTGAAAAAAACATTGAAGGAAGCAATCAAAAATACAAATGATATGTTGATCGAAACAAAGAGAGGTGCACTTTCAGGAATGGGATCTTGTAATGGCTCATTTTCAAAGGGAAAGATCTCCTACCGATACCTATAACAAACTAAAAATGAAAAATATTGGGCCTTATAGAACCCTTAGAAAAATTGTAGTGAATTCTTATGAACTCAACCTTCCCTTTGGACTGGGCATTTCACCCATCTTCAATGTAGCAGACTTATTCCCTTATCAAGCTCCTAGATGTTGGCATAGCTCAGAGATAAACTTTGAACTATGGAGGAACAGCAAGGTATCCCACCAACTCCATTCGAAATTGAATGCATGATGGACACACAGCTTGGTATGGAAGACCTGAGGTAGTGGATTATTTCCAATATCTAGTAAAATGGAAAGATTATCCACTAGAGGATGCTTCATGGTTATTTGCATCTATTATCTCCAACTTGGGTTATTTCGTGGATGACTTCAATGTAGCAGACTTATTCCCTTATCAAGCTCCTATAGATGTTGGCATAGCTCAGAGATAAAACTTTGAACTATGGAGGAATAGCAAGGTATCCCACCAACTCCATTCGAAATTGAATGCATCATGGACACACAGTTGGTATAGAAGACCTGAGGTAGGGATTATTTCCAATATCTAGTAAAATGGAAAGATTGTCCACTAGAGGATGCTTCATGGTTATTTGCATCTACTATCTCCAACTTGGGTTATCTCATGGATGACTTCATGAGCAGGAGCATGGAGTTGCAGAAATAGTGAACATGAAACTAATGGAGAAGGCTAGGAGTATGTTGAGTGGTGCTAGTCTAGAACAAAGGTTTTGGGTTGAAGCTATTGCCATTGCCCGTTACTTGATTAACAGGTCTAATACATTAGCTCTCATTGATAAGATTCCTATAGAGTCATGGTCGGGCCACAATCCTTCATTAAAAAATCTTAGAGTTTTTGGTTGTGAGGAATATGCACATGTGCCAAAGGAGAAGTGAACAAAGTTGGAGAAAAAGGATATGAAATGTATCTTCATCGGATATAGTTATGGTGTGAAAGGATATAGGCTTTGGGATCCTATTGCACAAAAGGTAATACATAGTAGAAGTGTAATTTTTAGAGAAACTAAGCCTTCTTCTATTATATTGCAGCCAAAACAAAGTAAATAGGAAGATGTGATTCAATTTCCTTCTACACCTGAGAAAGTTGAATCGAGGCCCAAGGATAGACAAGAAGTTGAGGAGAGCACATCTAGATTTGGATCTTGAGAAGAGGAGGAAGAACCTCCAACTCAGCTTATTTGTAGGTCTACTAGGCATAGAAAACCACCTGAAAGGTATTCACTTGATGATTGGAGACATATTTTTACTTTAAATACTAACATGGATGAACCCAGATCTATAGAAGAGGCACTAGATATGAATGATGTTGAATCTTGGAAGATTGCTATGGATGAAGAAATGACATATTTGAAAAATAATGATACATGGGATCTTGTACCATTGCCTGAAGGACGGAAACTTGTTGGTTGCAAATGGGTCTTCAATAAAAAGATTGGTTTAGATAGAGGTATTGATAAGTACAAAACAAGGTTGGTTGCAAAGGGTTACTCTCAAGTTGAGGGTGTTGATTATGGTGAAATATTTTCTCCTGTTGTAAAAATGACATCCATTAGATTTTTGATTTCCATTGCTGCTGCTTATGATTTAGAGGTTGAGCAAATGGATGTGAAAACTACTTTCCTTCATGGTGATTTGGAGGAGGATATTTATATGACACAACTAGAGCACTATGTGGTGAAAGGTAAAAGTAAATTGGTTTGAAAATTGAAGAAATCTTTGTATGGCCTAAAAAAGAGTCTTAGGATGTGGTACCATAAATTTGATACATATATGTTGAGTTTTGGATTTGAGCATTCTAAATGAGATCATTGTGTTTATTATAAAACTGATGGTGATTGTTTCCTATTTATTGTATTATATGTTGATGATATATTATTTATTGGAAGAGGGAAAGGTATGATTTCAAAACTGAAATCTCAACTTGCTGCTAAATTTAAAATGAAAGATCTTGGTGTAGCTAAACACATTTTTGGGATGGAAATTAAAAGAGATAGAGTAAACAGAAGCTATGGCTTGGCCAAAGTAAGTATGTCAACTTGATTTTACAGAGGTTTGATATGCATGATTGTAGACCATTGTGTGTTCCTATTTCAGTTGGAACAAATTTATCTATTTCAGATTGTCCAACATCTCCATCAGAGATGGAAGAAATGAGTAGAATGCCTTACCAAAGTGCAGTTGGAAGTTTGATGTATGTTATGGTTTATACTAGACCAGACATTGCCCAAGCAATGGGAGTTCTTTCCAGATATATGTCTAATCTTGGTATAGTTCATTGGGATGTAGTTAAAAGAGTCTTCAAATATTTTTGGGGTACCTCAGATTATTCCTTATGTTATCATAGTAATATGACTGAAGATGAAATTTCCCTTGATATTCATGGCCTATGGATTCAGACTGGGGTGATGTTGATAGCATAAAAATCCACCAGCTTATGTTTACTCTTTATTTGGTGGTGCAATTAGTTGGATGAGTAAGTGATAGGTTGTGGTTGCTTTGTCCACTACTGAAGCAAAGTATATGGTAGCTACTCATGCTTGTAAAGAAGCCATTTGGCTTAAGATATTGTGTTTCAAATATTGGAATAAAACAAGGTGTAGTGATAATTTATTGTGACAGTCAGAGTGTGATATGTCTAGCTAAGAACTTGACATTTCATGCTAGGACCAAGCACATTGATGTACAGTATCATTTTGTTAGAGATATGGTCGAAGATGGCAGGGTGAAGTTGGTTAAGGTAGAGACTTTGATGAATGTTGTTTGATTCTTTAACTAAGCATGTGAGCATAGAGAATTCAGATGGTGTTTAGAGACTATGGGCCTTTCGGCCCCTAGCAATTAAAGAGACGGTGTTTACACTCCCATGTTGCTCTTGCAAGGTGTTTGACAAGTGGGAGATTTTTTTGGAAAATGTGTCTCAACCTTGCAATTATATAAGGTTTATTATTGATAGGATGCATATATATTTATATATATTTACTAGTTACACCTATAGGTGTATACATTGGTAGCACAGAGTGAAACGTGAGTGTGTTCACTTTTTCAAGAAACTCCTAAAATGGCCAACATACATTAAATAATGATATATTGTAAATCTAGACCATTCGTTGTTAGGTTTTAGATCTAATGGTAGATATTTTGTTGGCCCGTCTTGCCTTAGGATGTAATCCTATTTTATGAGGGTGTTGTATTACGACTACTGTAGAGTGTGATGTTTTCTGAGAGTCTTTTAACGGTCGTGTTATCTCTTGATCTCTGGTGGTGATACTCCTGTGAGAAGCTTGCTCTGCAAGTATATTATAATCTTTGTGATTTACGAATTTAATATATTGGGTAGCTTTCAGAGTGTGGGGTTTTTCTCCCGAAAGGATTTTTCCCATGTAAATCACTATGTCGTGGTATGCATAATATTTATGTTTATTCTTTTTAAGTTTTTGTAACTGTTAAATATTTGAAAAGTTTTGCATTATTCTCCTCTCAAGATTAGTGTAGGAAGTGGTTCCACCACCTTAGCTTCCTTACACAAACCTCCAATAGATATACATCATATTAGGAATATTATTATAGAAAAATGAAATATATATGTTTAGTAAATTGAGGAAGAATCATTTAACCATAATGCTCATCTTATAAATGTTAAAAATCATTAGAAAATAAATATTTCCAAAAAAATACAAATGCTTAGAGAGTATGTTATTAAAAATGATGATGGATCTAATCCTTCATATTTAGTGTAAGAACTTCCTAGACTATGATTTTTTTATAATTTTATAGAATTAAAATACTTCACCTTATTGGTCAAATTATTCATGGATCTAATGCTCTTCATAATGTTTCCTTCCCCTCCAATTCTCAAGTGTCTTCTCCTATTATCCCATCCCAAACACAATACCTTTATTTTCTAGTCACACACTCCACTCCCCCAAGTCTACACCCATGTCATTACCATATATCTACCATAAGCCTCATTCTTTTCACATTTTTTGTATTTCCACTCCTCTCCTTCTCCTTATATCACATTACCATTGTTCTTGTGGTAATATTGTTTTCCCCATCCTATGATTCTTCCTTACATTAATACATTTCAACCCAAATATATTAAACTCATAATAGAATCATGTATCTCCACTCATTCTTCAACCATTACCCAATACACTTGATGAAATTAAAAATAAATCCAATACTTCAACTTTAAGTTCAAAGAAAGATATTACTCATGAATTAACTCACAACCCTCTTATCTATAATATTTTAGAATATCCATTCACCATGGGCTCTATCCACCATGATTTAAAATGTATAATAGTAAAGGTGATCCACTAACTCACATAAGATCTTTCAATGTGAAATGCTTAAACTTTATGTCTAATGATACATTACTTTCCAAATTGTTTCCACATACACTAAAATAATATGCACTATATTGATTTTATTCATTGCCACATTGGTATACCCTTTCATATGTGGAACTATCCAACTTGTTTATCTAACACTTCCATATGAACATTGGTTTAAATTTCAAAACTACAAATTTGGTGCAATGTAAGCAAGGAGCTAGTGATTTTTTTTAATCATGATGTTATAAAATTTTAATTTGTATTTGAAAATATTATTTCCAATTATCATAAAATGACATTCAATAGTTATTCATTAATATTTTTCTTTCTACAATTAAAGATAAAAGTGAAATTCAATCATTGTGCAATACTTTTTGATTTGTGTCCAAGTGTTGGATATTTGGAGATAATAAATTACTAGAGGAAAATATGTTAAATACTGGTTCTTTATTGCTTCATATTTTTCATCTTACCCTTCTAGGTTCCAATAAAAAGTAGCAATGATAGTTCATATCATAAAAAATATTCTTGGCCTAACATAAACACTGTTAATAATGGATATATGGTCTTAAATTCTATTTCTATCAAGCTTGAAATATATAAAATATTCAAGAACTAGTCCTTATAATATTATCTTGCAAAAACTTCTTTGGGCTAATATGATTACTCTTTCTCCCATTAAACTTTTACATACTTCTCTCTATGTTTCTAAAGCATATGATTCAAAATATTTTTTGAGTACCATAAGGTCAATGGAAATGATGCACGCCTATGTTTTAGGTTAAAGTATAAAATTATTATTTTTATTAATGATAAATTATTTAGTGTTGAAGTAATTAATGATGGGGAAAGTATATAGCACTTGAAAATCAAAATATTTAATTTTGAAGCAATCCTTTTTCAAATTATAATCAATAAAATCATGGGAAAATATTGTAGAAGATGAACATGTAGAAAAGGGTACACACGTATAGTATCATATAAAGTATTTTTTGGACACATTATTAAGCAGCCTAAAGAATATTTATCTTCTTTATCTATTAAATTCTCTAATGATGATTTTTTTAATAATGGATATCAAGGACGTCTATATATTATGGGTATTAAATCCTATAATAAAACTCAAGTGGTTGACCTTGATTCACACCTTAACATTTGTATAGAATTTTTTTTTGCCCTAATTATTTGCACCAAGAATCATTTGCACATTTGGGTGCATCTTTTAATTTTTTAACAAAATATTATAAGTAATTATTAGATGCATAATTTTATATTTGAAAATCATACAAAGAGAGGAACGTATACTTTTTAATATTATTCCATCCTCTAACTTGTTTACTTTCATTTGTGAATTTTCATGGATAAAGAACTTTCAAGCCATGTTTATTATAGCTTGCACCAAAGTGTAAAATTAATTAACCAAGGAAAGGTGTCAAAGTATCAATAAATTATTACCAAACTCTTTCAAAAAAAAAAAATTAATTAATATAGTCATTCATACTTTGAAAGAGCCTCAATGTGAATGCAAAATATTTCGTATAGCATTTGAAGGTATGTAAAGAACAACAAGAGTTAACTAAAGAGATCAAATAATATTTTCCAACAAAGTATGAGAAAGATTGAACCAAATTTGGATCTTCCCAAATATCTCATTCTATTGCACTTAAGAAAAGATAAAAAAAATATGTAGCAAACCAAAAATTTATGAATATAAGAATTGAAGAACCACCTACAATATCAAATGTTATAATTCAAAAGAAAGATTGAGAAAGTAATGCAATAAAGAAATAAGAAAAAAAATACATATGGGTGCACAAAACTAAATATAAAAATATTTCTTTAGCATAAATTTTAATGGCCAATTTTTCAAGAAGAGACAAGTACGTCAAAATAAATTTCTACATGATTAGTTTCAATGACCACAATAGATAGCTAGAATTATGTTGACCTCTTAGATGATAAGGGTTATTGTTGATGCTTATTTGCTAATTGAGTGTCCATATATATTATTACTCATGTTTTTAGTTAATATGTGGATGATGCAAAGCCACATTAAATGGTTCATGTTGACACTTGTGACCATAAATATTTCTTTTATTTCATGCAATATTTTTCTTTATTTTCTATGATTTCCTTGTGTTTCTTCCCTACTAATTAAGGATGATGAAAATTTATGAAGTGTCCTCAAGATAATTTCATCATGTTGACCAAAAAATATAGCTGTTTTACTTTTTGGTTTTATATTTTTTATTTATTAAACCATGTCTACAAATTTCCTCAACCAAAACTTGAATTAATTCTCATGTACTAGCATCAAAATCCATAGTTATCACCTGGAGCACACTTGATCTCTTCACCCTTAGATGAACCTATGCTCATTAAATATGTAGGTACAAAATAAACTAAAAAACACTCATGCGAAAGAGATAACTCAATGATAAATATGGTATTTATTTGCACTTCTCATTCATTCTATATTAAAAGAGGGTCTATCACGGGGTTATGTAGGTGATTATCTCTAGCGCTGATTGAATTTATATTAAGACCATTTTACATGATTCTATGAATAACTAGTACATGCTTTTCCTTAAGGATAACATTCATTCTTATTTACAATCTTAAAGTGCATGATGCACTCAAAATTTACATCATAGAAGTCTTATCTCTATCTATGTACTCAAACACTTATAGCACATATATATCCTACTCTATATTTAATATTTAATTATAAATATTAAAAATAAAAGGTATTTCCAGTGTAAAAAATATTTATTTCTTATGAATCCATATTTTTTGTGCTCATTATTAATCATATACTCTTTATATTGTTTATTTTCCTTTTACTTGAGCCCTGTTTGTTGTGATTCTCATTCTTTGTGATAACATATTTTTGCATGGTGATTTTGTATTTTTATTATGCCTTTTTCTTGTACTTCCCCTATCTTATTTTATTTATTTTGATCCCTTTATATGCCCATGGAACTTACCATTTCTCACTTGGACCATTTCCTTGTATCACAATTCACTTGGATAAGTTCGTTGATGATATCTTTTAAGTGAACATAATAGTTACTTTCTATTTGGACAAGATTTTTCGTGCATATTACATTGCATACCATAAATTTACATTCTCAATTTTTTTATTGTATGTTGAACATTGTGTTTACATGTTGATATTTTCTATGCCATTTCCCCCCATGGTATTCTCATGATGTTTTCTTGCACTACACATATATATGACAATCTCACACACCTTTATTAAACATGTTACTTGTACTCTTTAATACTCTTGCATTTACATTATTTATTCTAAGCATAAGGTTCATCCTAACACTTGGAGGAAAAATTAGCATAATTTTTTTGTACACCCTCATACAATATTTTCATTCTAGAAAGTTGATCCCAAAGTTTAAAGTGAATCCAATAGGTGGGTGGTACATACCTTAATGCTACTATGACTAAAGTGAATCCATCAACTAGGTCCCACATTAAATTTACATGGTTTCATGGGGTCAACTTAGTGACATCCCCATGTTTCCATTCTCTCTTGCATAACATAATATTGTCTTGTACTTGATTTTTCAATTCCTAACAATATATAAATTATTGATAATTATTTTTATATTATTGATGCAATCATTTAAGATCACATTATGATTTTTTCCATATTGGTTTGAGGATGTGGCTCCAAAAAAATGAATAAAAGTACAAGACATCATCTAAAATATATATCCTATTTTAATATTTCTTCTTATTTCAATCATGATCTTCTTTACTTTAACATGCATGATTTGTATAGTTCTCATGCACACCAAACTAAGAGAAAATGTAAATGAGAACTTAAGTGCACACTTATCCCTTTTTCCACTTGCTTTACACTCACTTTGGGCTTTGTTATAAATGTAATTTTCTAGTATTCAATTTGATCTATTTTGAGTATACTTTGACACTAATCTTGAAATCAAATTTTCTTTAGTCTAGTACAATAGATCCAATAGTCTAGATCAAGTTGCACTTCAACAATTTCTACCTCTTGGAATGAATTGTAAGCACATATTTGTCCTCTAGAAATAATTGTACCAATGATCCTATCCTCCAAATCAAGTGTCCTTTCTTGTCTTTTTGAGTCAATATTTGTTTTAAATTTTGATAGTTTCTTATTGGATTGCATGCAAATAGTTTGAATTGAACCCTAGGAGATTAGTTATCATTAGATTATTAGAACGAATATGTTAAAATATTTATCAAATAAATATGACATGTTTGTATCATCATTGATGGATGCTACAACATCTAGACATTTTGTATACCATGTCTCTTATAATTTTGAACTTGTGCAATTGGCAACATGAGCTTGACTGATATCAAGGAAGTCAAAATAATTTTCATTGATCAATAACAAGCTCCTCAAGGTGCTTCTTATTACAACTAACTATGATGAACAAATATCTCTATAGATGCATAATTGATAGAAGTTTGTAATAGGATCTCTACATATTTATCAACAAACAAAAATAAACACCTCTAACCTTCTCATTTTTAATCAATTATTAATGCAAAATCATGTTTATCTGTAAGTTTAATTAGTAGCATTTGATTTATTATTTAATTAAACTTAGATAAATGTAATGTTCTTTTTAACTCTATAATAATTTTAAAATTATCATATTAATTAATTTAGAGTCAAAGTAAATACATTTTAAATACAAATTATTTTAATTATTATTAAATTTAAAATTAAAACAAAATTCTCTCTTCTTTTCTCTCCTTTTTCTTTATTAAATTCTTTCAAAAAATAAAATTGTTTTAGATGACATGATATAAAATTATAATTTACTTGTTATTGAAGATTTTAATAATTATACTACATTATATTCATATGAAAAGATTTGGATCCTTTAAAAAAACTCTCCACTTTATGGTTTCATCAAAAACATCTATCCATAATCTAAAATATCAAACCTTTCAAAAATTGGTCAATTACTTGTCAAAAACATCTATCAATAATTTTAAAACTGTCAAGTTCATAACTCGGTCAAAAACATCTATCCACAATCTAAAATATCAAACCCTTTAAAAAATTGGTCAGTGCATAACTCATCAAAAACATCTATCACTAATCTAAAAACAGTCAAGTTCATAACTCGGTCAAAAACATCTATCAATAATCCAAAAACTATCAAATTCATAACTCGATCAAAAACATCTATCCATAATCTAAAATATCAAACCCTTTAAAAAATTAGTCAGTTAATAACTCGTCAAAAACATCTATCACTAATCCAAAAACTGTAAAGTTCATAACTCGGTCAAAAACATCTAACCATAATCTAAAATATCAAACCTTTTAAAAAATTGGTCTGTTCATAACTCATCAAAAACATCTATCACTAATCCAAAAACTGTTTAGTTCATAACTCAATCAAAAACATCTAACCATAATCTAAAATATCAAACCCTCTAAAAAATTAGTCAGTTAATAACTCGTCAAAAACATCTATCAATAATCCAAAAACTGTCCAATTCATAACTCGGTCAAAAACATCTATCCATAATCCAAAACCTGTCCAATTCATAACTCGATCAAAAATAAAAAATTAGTCAGTTAATAACTCGTCAAAAACATCTATCAATAATCCAAAAACTGTCAAGTTCATAACTCGGTCAAAAGCATCTATCCATAATCCAAAACCTGTCCAATTCATAACTCGATCAAAAACATCTGCCCGTAATCTAAAAGACAGCCGAGTTCATAACTTAATCAAAAACATTTACCCATAATTTAAAATATTTTAATAGATATAGTTGAACAGAAGATTTCAAGAGTCATAATGCATCAATGCACCATCAAACTTTAGTTAACTGCAAAAATAAAAATTGAAGTAAAATTTCAATGTAAAAAAGAGATGAGATGCAGTGCCGAACAAGTTACATAGTTGATATGTTGTTATCTTCATTGTCTCTGTTGATAAAATGAGACAAAAGACAGAAGAAGACAGTAATGAAATGATTTCATTACAGAGGAACACCACCGAAAGTGTATCACCATTAATGCTGGTCTGGTCGTAAGTAAGCCGTGTAGAAGAGGCAATAAGATATGCTATAACTATCTGTCCATGTCTGTAAGTGGATTTTGTCTTTTAAACTTATCTTCCTTGCCTAACAAAACAAAACATGAGTTAGATAATGGCTGGACTTTTTCCCACTGGTTATTGTGGGTTTCTTGTTCTGCACACAGACATATATGTTGACCATGGTCATCCTTTATCACCTTAAATTATCTGATATAGGCATCTTCTAACAGCTGTTTTAGACTTTTTTTTAATGATTTTTTTCTTGTAAAGATCAGTGATATCAAAGTATATTTGCATTGCTTTTCTTCTCAATCAAGTCAAAATCTTCACAATAAATTTTGTATCTAACATGTTGGCTCTATTATATTAATACTCTTTGTCTTATTGAAATGACATAATTTGATAAGGTGGGACATTTAACAAATGTTTTATATTTATTAGGAGGTTGGCATGAGAAATTTGTTTTTGTTTGTTGTTTTGTGAGTTCAATGCTTCTTATCTTGTTTGACAATTTTAATTGCACACTATCATATAATTGATGTTTGACAAGGAAATTCAATATAATATGCATGCACTCAATATGTATATATTTGTTAGGAGGTTGGTATGAGAAATTTATTTCGTGTTTACTGCTTTTGTAATTTCAATGCTTCTCATCTTGGTTGATGATTTTAAGTGCATGCACACCATCACATTCTTGATGTTTGACTAGAAAAATCAATATACTATGCATGTGCTCAACGTGTATGTATTTTTAGGAGGTTGGTGTGAGAAAGCTATTTCTTGTTTACTACTTTTGTAATTCCAATGCTTCTCATCTTGATAGATAATTTTAAGTGCATGCACGCCATCACATACTTGATGTTTGACAAGAAAAATCAATATATTACGTGTGTGCTTAACATGTATGTATTTTTAGGGGGTTGGTGTGAGAAAGCTATTTCTTGTTTACTACTTTTGTAATTTCAATGCTTCTCATCTTGATGGATGATTTTAAGTGCATGCACACCATCACATACTTGATGTTTGACAAGAAAATTCAATATATTATGGATGTGCTCAATGTGTATGTATTTTTAGGAGGTTGGTTTGAGAAAGTTATTTCTTGTTTACTACTTTTGTAATTTCAATGCCTCACATCTTGATCGATGATTGGAAGTGCATGCACACCATCACATACTTGATGTTTGACAAGAAAATTCAATATATTACGTGTGTGCTCAATGTGTATGTATTTTTAGGAGGTTGGTGTGAGAAAGCTATTTCTTGTTCACTACTTTTGTAATTTCAATGCTTCTCATCTTGATAGATGATTTCAAGTCCATGCATGCCATCACATACTTGATGGTTGACAGGAAAATTCAATATAGTATATGTGTGCTCAACTCAATATGTATGTATTTAATATTTTCTCTATTTATTAATTGCATTTGGTTCTCACAAAATATAAAACATGAATTAATTTACATAACTTTGTCACATGTAGAAGCATGAATTCTTTTTACTTGTTAAACACACTTACACCAAAAAAAAAGTGTCCAAAATAAATTGATAATGAAATTTACTCTATCTATAAAATGAGGCAAATTGGAACTTAGAAAGAAAACATGACTCTAAAGATTTATCTTCAATTAATTCAATTGTATCTCTCAATATTTGTATCCTATAAGTACATATGAAAGACATTTTCCATGACTATGATTAAATGTTAATCAATGTTTTGCATTTTCAAGAGGCATATGCATCTAAAAAAACTATTGCTAATGCATTTCAACATTTCTCTTGCACTATCAACTACAATGTGCATGGAATTATCACATGCATTAAAAATTCCAAAGCACAAAACTGTCATAAAAAAAAGAAGCAATTGTAAATTATAATGGTGAATGTATGCATTGCACCAACAACAACAATTGGTAGTGTAATTCCTACTATAGATTACACTATATCGAATATAAAAAATTTATAGGATATTTTAACACAAATATGTAATGTCCAAAATCAAAAGCTAAAATCTTAGAAAGTTATATAAATAACCACAACATATGATTCTTACAACACAATATAAGGAGACCTACACAAACACTTATTGACCATGTGTAGTCAAACATCAAGAATTTCCAATATTAAATATCTTATATTGACACATATTGGAATGACCATGAAACAATCACTTTTACTATTAATATCACAAATGTTAGTGCACTATGACTTAAAATCGATATGAATAACTAAGATCTACTATAATTTTTATATTCAATTTCATCATGTTTTAACACTAGAATTGGAAACTTTTCTATTCTAACATACATTTACTCTAAATTACTCTATAGTTAAAAACTTCTTTTAGTAAAAAATTGACTATTTGTTCCTTTCAACAACAACATAATGTGAAATTGTAGAAGTAGAATATAGTGGGATAACCCTTTTACCTGCAACATTTTAAAACAATTACATAACACTTTTGACACCTTGATTTTTTTGTAGAGAAAAGAGACATGATATTTACACTTAGGTTAACACATGATTTTATTGAAATGTATAGACACAAGGTTCAACCTATGAGTGGAATATGCATTGAAAATTCTAAAATTACTCTAAAAAATATGTTTGACCAAGGAGGCTATGTTCACATTCTATTAGTCAAGGATTCAGCCATAGAAACCATAACTAGAATATTCTCAAAGTTTAATTTCATACTATACATAACAATTAAATAGTTTTAT
>VDFB02353493.1:43130755-43157209 GCA_007258455.2 Sequoia sempervirens
AAACAAGAGGTTGAAAGAAGTTTCCAATTTCTCAATCAAAAGGTGAGTGAACAACCTATTCTTACTTTACCTGATTTCAATAAAGTATTCCAAGTTGAATGTGATGCTAGTGGATTGGAAATAGGGGTTGTTTTAGTCAAGAAGGAAAACCTGTGGCTTATTTTAGTGAAAAGTTAAATGATGCTAAGAAGAAATATTCAGCCTATGATCTTGAGTTTTATGTATTAGTTCAGTCATTGAAGAAGTGGAGGAATTATTTTCTTCCTAAGGAGTTCATTGTCTATACGGATAATCATGCATTGCAATTTATAAACAACCAACATAAGTTGAACCAACATGCTAAATGGGTAGAATATCTTCAAAGTTTTAACTTTGTGTTGAAACATAAGAGTGGACAAACAAATAAGGTTGTTGATGCACTAAGTAGGAGAAGCTTATTGTTTCATGAAATTTAGGCTAACAGTGTGGGCTTTGATAGTTTGAAGGAGTTGTATGTTTATGATGTAGATTTCAAGGAAGCATTTGAATCTTGCAGCAATCCTATTGACAGAGATAGAGAGAAATGGATGGACTTTATGCTACAAGAAGGTTTGTTGTTCAAAGGGAACAAATTGTGCATCCCTAAGGGATTAATGAGGGACAATTTATTGAAGGAGAAACATTATGGAAGCCTAGTAGGACACTTTGAGCAAGTCAAAACTTATTTGCAGTTGAGCACACATTATTGGCCAAAGATGTGGGAAAATGTTAAGAAGTATGTGGAGAGGTGCAAAGTTTGCTAGTTGGCAAAAGGGAAGAGTCAAAATTCTTGTTTGTATTAGCTATTACCAGTTTCATCTAGACAATGGGACTCTATAAATATGGAATTTGTTTTGGGTTTGCCTCATACCGAAATGGGAAATGATTCCATTTTTGTAGTTGTGGATAGGTTCTCTAAAATGGTTCATTTTATTCCATGTAAGAGAACTAGAAATGCTACCAATATTTCTAACTTGTTTTTCAAGGAAGTGGTATGGTTGCATGGTATTCCAAGAAGTATCATATCTATTCACGACACCAAGTTTGTGGGGAATTTTTGGTCAACTCTTTGGAAAAATTTGGGCACACACCTCAATTTTAGTTTAGCCTATCACCCCCAAACAAATGGAAAAATTGAGGTTTTCAATTAGATTTTTGGTGATATGTTATGATGCCTTGTTGGAAAGACACCCAACAATTTGGATATATGGCATTGGCACAAGCAGAGTTTGCATATAATGATTCATCAAATCGAAGTACAAGTTTCAACCCATTTTACATTGTATATAGCATGCATCCTAGAGGTGTGTTTGAACTTCAAAATCTGGGTGATATGGAGAAATGAAGTGCAGATGGTTAATAATTTGCTAAGACCATCCATGAAATTCATGAAGAGGTTGAAAAAAACATTGAAAGAAGCAATCAAAAATACAAATGATATGTTGATCGAAACAAAGAGAGGTGCACTTTCAGGAATGGGATCTTGTAATGGCTCATTTTCAAAGGGAAAGATCTCCTACCGGTACTTATAACAAACTAAAAATGAAAAATATTGGGCCTTATAGAACCCTTAGAAAATTTTTAGCGAATTCTTATGAACTCAACCTTCCCTTTGGACTGGGCATTTCACCCATCTTCAATGTAGCAGACTTATTCCCTTATCAAGCTCCTATAGATGTTGGCATAGCTCAGAGATAAAACTTTGAACTATGGAGGAATAGCAAGGTATCCCACCAACTCCATTCGAAATTGAATGCATCATGGACACACAGTTGGTATAGAAGACCTGAGGTAGGGATTATTTCCAATATCTAGTAAAATGGAAAGATTGTCCACTAGAGGATGCTTCATGGTTATTTGCATCTACTATCTCCAACTTGGGTTATCTCATGGATGACTTCATGAGCAGGAGCATGGAGTTGCAGAAATAGTGAACATGAAACTAATGGAGAAGGCTAGGAGTATGTTGAGTGGTGCTAGTCTAGAACAAAGGTTTTGGGTTGAAGCTATTGCCATTGCCCATTACTTAATTAACAGGTCTAATACATTAGCTCTCATTGATAAGATTCCTATAGAGTCATGGTCGGGCCACAATCCTTCATTAAAAAATCTTAGAGTTTTTGGTTGTGAGGAATATGCACATGTGCCAAAGGAGAAGTGAACAAAGTTGGAGAAAAAGGCTATGAAATGTATCTTCATCGGATATAGTTATGGTGTGAAAGGATATAGGCTTTGGGATCCTATTGCACAAAAGGTAATACATAGTAGAAGTGTAATTTTTAGAGAAACTAAGCCTTCTTCTGTTATATTGCAGCCAAAACAAAGTAAATAGGAAGATGTGATTCAATTTCCTTCTACACCTGAGAAAGTTGAATCGAGGCCCAAGGATAGACAAGAAGTTGAGGAGAGCACATCTAGATTTGGATCTTGAGAAGAGGAGGAAGAACCTCCAACTCAGCTTATTTGTAGGTCTACTAGGCATAGAAAACCACCTGAAAGGTATTCACTTGATGATTGGAGACATATTTTTACTTTAAATACTAACATGGATGAACCCAGATCTATAGAAGAGGCACTAGATATGAATGATGTTGAATCTTGGAAGATTGCTATGGATGAAGAAATGACATATTTGAAAAATAATGATACATGGGATCTTGTACCATTGCCTGAAGGACGGAAACTTGTTGGTTGCAAATGGGTCTTCAATAAAAAGATTGGTTTAGATAGAGGTATTGATAAGTACAAAACAAGGTTGGTTGCAAAGGGTTACTCTCAAGTTGAGGGTGTTGATTATGGTGAAATATTTTCTCCTGTTGTAAAAATGACATCCATTAGATTTTTGATTTCCATTGCTGCTGCTTATGATTTAGAGGTTGAGCAAATGGATGTGAAAACTACTTTCCTTCATGGTGATTTGGAGGAGGATATTTATATGACACAACTAGAGCACTATGTGGTGAAAGGTAAAAGTAAATTGGTTTGAAAATTGAAGAAATCTTTGTATGGCCTAAAAAAGAGTCTTAGGATGTGGTACCATAAATTTGATACATATATGTTGAGTTTTGGATTTGAGCATTCTAAATGAGATCATTGTGTTTATTATAAAACTGATGGTGATTGTTTCCTATTTATTGTATTATATGTTGATGATATATTATTTATTGGAAGAGGGAAAGGTATGATTTCAAAACTGAAATCTCAACTTGCTGCTAAATTTAAAATGAAAGATCTTGGTGTAGCTAAACACATTTTTGGGATGGAAATTAAAAGAGATAGAGTAAACAGAAGCTATGGCTTGGCCAAAGTAACTATGTCAACTTGATTTTACAGAGGTTTGATATGCATGATTGTAGACCATTGTGTGTTCCTATTTCAGTTGGAACAAATTTATCTATTTCAGATTGTCCAACATCTCCATCAGAGATGGAAGAAATGAGTAGAATGCCTTACCAAAGTGCAGTTGGAAGTTTGATGTATGTTATGGTTTATACTAGACCAGACATTGCCCAAGCAATGGGAGTTCTTTCCAGATATATGTCTAATCTTGGTATAGTTCATTGGGATGTAGTTAAAAGAGTCTTCAAATATTTTTGGGGTACCTCAGATTATTCCTTATGTTATCATAGTAATATGACTGAAGAAGAAATTTCCCTTGATATTCATGGCCCTGTGGATTCAGACTGGGTAGGTGATGTTGATAGAAAAAAATCCACTAGTTCTTATGTGTTTACTTTATTTGGTGGTGCAATTAGCTGGATGAGTAAGTGATAGGTTGTGGTTGCTTTGTCCACTACTGAAGAAAAGTATATGGTAGCTACTCATGCTTGTAAAGAAGCCATTTGACTTAAGATATTGTGTTCAAATATTGGAAATGTAGACATGCAAAATTAACATTATGCATTCGATCAGATTTAGTCAAATTAGGTCTCACATTAGGCCCATTCATCACTTTCATCCATTCATTAAATAATCTCATTTCCTAAGGTCATTCATCAAATAAACATTATCATCAGCCTTTTAATAAATCAAACATCATCCCTTTAATTAAATAGATCAAACATTTATTTAATTAAAATCCATATTTCATCCTTTTCTGATTTAAATAAATTAAATATTTAAATCATGAAAGTAAAACTCACCTAATCAGCATTAAAATAACATAATCATCATTAATTTAATCTAATCCTGATTAATCTCACCCACTTGCATTCTCTAGATATCTCCACTTGCACAAATAAATCAATTTTATTGATTTATTAAAAAATCCTCATTTTCCCTCAACATGACAATTTGATTTGTCCCTCCAACATTGCATTTATTGCTGTTTTTCTTGTCCCCCTCTCAAAATTTATGGCAAAATTTGAATTCAAATTCTCCCTCTCATGGGCACTCTTCCCAAATCTTGCACAACCATTGGCCTATCACCACTTGACAAGTGTCCTCTTCTCATTGGAGAATCTTTAGTCCCACATTCACCCTCTTGGCCAATCTCTCATCAACAAAATCTATAAAAGAAGGCCTTCATTCTCATTCATGGATCCACAACTTTTAGGCAAGGTTACTCTCTTAATTTGAGAACTCATCTTGCTCATCATTTCCATTGCATTTACATCATCTTGAGCTTTGATCAAGGATTGGGAAAGGGTCACTAGCACATGTGACACCAATCCACTATAGAATAGGTAACTTGTGGTTGCTTTCATAATGCTTGTAGTCTTTTCTTATTATTTGTTGCATTTTGAAGCATTTACAAGGTATTTCATAGGAGCATTTTGAAGGATTTGTGAAATACTAACCCTTGCATGAAGTTTAGTTATTTTCAGATTTCTAATGGATGCTCACATTTGGTGCTAGAAGGAGGGCATTCTATTGCTTAATGAAGTATTTATGCATCACATAAAGCTTGCATCAAACATTCACATGCTGATATTACTCATTGTCTGTTGTTCAAGTCTAACATTTCATTTACTCACTGATGTTTCCCTGATATGGCTCGCATGAACGGATTTTGCAGTCCACAAAGAGAAGGAAACATCACAAAGAGGGTGTGCACTATGAGAGAAGTCTGATGATATTCAACAATAATTTTGAACGCCACTGTCTTATGTTTTATTTCTAACAAATGCATATTGTATGATGGATTTTTGAGTTCGCCTATGGCTGTGTTGTTATCTTAGATATGGAATCTCCTCTGCTTTCTTGAAATTTATCTTGTATTTATTCTACAAGCATTTAAGTATGAGCTTCTACAATGCCTCCAGGTTTTGCACGCAGGAATGTCATTATGCAATTTATGATCTCTGTTAGATGGATGTCTCAAACCAGTCGTTGAAATTTTCTCTTCTATCGCACCATCCGTCTTGTCCACCATTCCACTTTGTATTTACTGAATCCCATTCGCCTACCTGGCCATGACTTTACGGTGCCATAGATAACCTCTCCTGTCAAGTGGCAAGAACATATAAGATGTGTGAATGACAAAGAGGAAGAATGTTGTGCACAGGCTATAGAATTTGGCTTCCCTCCTGCCAATCTACATAGTTGGTCAGGCTCTTACAAACATTTGTTAGAATAAAATACGAAGAGCTAAAGAGGTCTGTTGTGCATGTTTCTCTGAAGCATTTTGTCACAGGGGTAGCAAAAAAAAAGTGTAGTTGTGGTCAGGAAATTTATGATTGCTGTGTGCTTTTATAATCCTTTGTCCTCTAGGCATTTGTCAAGTGGAATAGTCCGTGCTAATAGATTATAAATGTGGAGCATGATATGGTGTTTACTAACTGCGTACAGTATAAGGATCTATCATGATATTACAGCCACATTTTCAGACTTTTCTTTTTCAAATGTTTTTAATGCACAACGCGTGATCTAAGAAATCAACCAATTTGTCCCATTTTAAATGCATATTATTTCTCTGTCATTGCATATTTCTTTCTCCATCTTCTCTTAGAGGGAACTTTAAATATCCTCGGGTAAAGGATTACGAGGCAGGGCGACCTAACCTCCACTAGCTATGTCAATATCTTTTCTTAAACGCGGAGAACAATGTGTTTTCTTGTGAGGTAGGTGGCGTAGGGAAGCAGTCAATGCAAGCGTGTATTTATTTTTTAAAATAAAAGTGCTTTTTCAAAAACAAAAATCATGGCACAGCTTTACACCATTCAAAATATAGTTGGCTCAAAAGTCTCTATGCATTTGTTTGCTGCCAAACGCGCTTGACTAAGGCTCTGTTATAAATTCATTTTTTGTATATTTCTTAGAAAGTGAAATTGGTATAATGCATCCACTTGGGAAACATGAGGCCACTTTTGAATCCAATGTAGGTTATGATGTGTGAGCATAATTGATTGTGCCTTATTTTGCATCTATCCCAACCAGTCCTTTTAAATTCTTTCCATATGGTAATAAATCTGATTTACTTGAGGGAAACACCTTGGGGAATAAGACAATCTGATTTTCTTCTGTACACGAAAGAAATCACTGTAATGAAAACCACATCTACATCTATTCACATGGCTGTCTTTTCTTTCTGTTGCAATGCTTTTCTTTCATCATAGTGGCTGTCTTTTCTAAAAGAAAAGTCAGAAGCGGGAAATTGTGGGCAAGAGTCATTTTTAAAAGTTACAAGCCCACCACTTACCAGCTCGAATGCCCTATCTATGCTTTCACACCACTATGATTCCTGAGACTGCATTTCCATGAGTCATTCTGTCAAATAGCTCATGTGTCCTTTCAATATTGACTTTCAACCGATTGATGAATGTTCATGCACGTATTTGGAGCAGCTGCAAACAAGAGAAAGCGCAGATTTGGAGTCTTTCATTTATTAATGATTACAGGACATGATTCCTTCAATATTAGATGTTTGTACAAGCTAGAAAATGTTTTGGTTTGAAATATGCCTTCATTAAATAAGGGGTGGCTGTATTTATTTCCTGGCTGGCGCGCTTATCTCAAGTATAGTCTACCCTTAGCTATTTGAAATTAAGCCTTTATTGCATAGAAGTCTGATAGATGTGCGATATGGGTAGATTTTTTGGTAAGGTCAAAGCATAGATATCAACTTGAGTGCCAAAATATTTATATTTTGAAGTCACACACTTAAGCATTAAGGTTTTAGCTTGCAAAATTTCATCAAATCATTGTGATTGTTATAGCCAACATTTGAAATTATAAGGGTACTTTTGAAAGATTCATGGACTTAATGACATTAATAAAATGAATTGTGATAAGGGAGAAGAGAAAGTGTAACAAGTGTGATGCCTTTTCAAATAGATGATTTAAAATCTTCATTTTATTATCATCACTTAGGATCATATTATTGATTGAAGTTGAAATAAATTGGAATCTCACATAATCATCTTTTTGTTTATAGGTACAATGAACAACAAAGGTACAAGGAAAGCAAAAAGTCAACAAAGGTACAAACAAACAACGAAGGCACAAGGCATAAGGAAAATGAAAGGAGGAGGATTTTTTTTGAAAACTCAAAGTGTTTTTAAATGCTTTAAGTGTTTATTCAACACTTCTTTACGAAATTGTTACCTTTTCACTCCTAGGACACTAATTTTCCTTTGGGTCTAAAAAGAACAATTTGATTTTTTCCATTCACAAAAGGTTAAAATTCAAGCTTAGACACTTACTAGATTTCGTTTTGGGCTAAAAATTGAACAAAGTAAACTCACACTCAAGTTTGGTGCTTTAAAACAAACTCATAATTGCTTTGAAGGCTATAAAACAAACAAGTGCTTGAATTGTGTGATTTTATCTTTGGTGCATTTTGAGTGCGTATCCTCTCCCCTTGCGCTTCGTGCGATCTAGGGTGCAAAAGAAACACTCTAAATGCATTTTATTGCTTTGAAACACTTCAATTTGGGCTTAAAATTTAACAATATCTTGTGCAAGTGTGAGTAGGGGCATTTTCGCATATATTCTCTTTCTTTGTGCCATCAAAGATTGATTGAGTTACGGATTGTGTCTTTGCTTGCTTTTGTTTATCTTAGAGGGCCTGCCTTGGGGAAAAAGTACTCACCCAAGGGAACGACTCAACCGGTAACACTCTAAAGCCAAGAGTATTTCCAGCTAGGATATAAATGTGGGTATTGGTTAAATGCCATTATCACGCGGTTGGCTCCGACAAGATGGATCCGAAAGGGGACTCTTGCCGTATGGGTCAATCTCCAGAATGAAAATTCCTTACTAGAACCCATGTGCTAGAATTTTTCAAAATCCTTAATCTATTTGTTGGTGCAAGAACGGTCCTCTCAAGCCCCACTTTTATGGTCTTTAGTAGAAATGGAAAACATGCCATGGGAGTTTCATGGGTGTTGATGCTTGGCTGCCTCAGATAAGTGAGTGTCGTGGAGGGGAGCCAAGGGGTCAAGCATCTAACCATTCACTAAAGATAGCGTAGCTAGACTTGTCCAAGTGGGGATTCAACAAATATTGTCTTACACATCCATAGGGCTTGTACTTGTCTTGGTTTGAAAACACAGTGTTGTATTCGAAAACATTTTGCAAACAAACATTCAACATGATTTTCAAAATTTCAAACCCTTTGAAGACAAATATCATTGACTCAATCCATATGTTATTGCTTTCCCTTGGGATTCACGTCCTTAGAGGTTCCTAAGCATTGGATTATACCTAATTTGTCTCTTGAGTAAACAATAGGAAAACCCTTGCCTTAAGTTCATTGAATTTCCACATAAAATATCTTGTGGGGTTTAAGGAAATTAAGACATTGGACATCTTAGTTTGAAACTTTAATCAAAGAGAGTGTTTTTGGTAAAATAAAGACATTAAGCAAAGATAAACAAAAGTGAACTTTCATGTGTGTTGAAGACTCCAAAATCCCAAAAGCACAAATCATTGATTGGAAATCCAAAATGTTCAAATCATTTCTTCATTAGGAAGCATTTACATGCTCTTCAATACCTAGGTCTAGGAAAACAAAGTGTCTTTTTAGGTTCACCTAAGGATAAAAAAAAATCAAACCTCTTTCATCCATCTTTCAAAACATCAAATCCATCTCACAAATCATCTTTTGAAAAATCTTGAAATCATCCTTGAAGTGCTAGGCTTTATGAAAAAATCAAGCAAACACAAAAATCATTGAGACCAAGTCCTTGAAACATTTATCAAAACACCTTTTGGCTAGGCATGTGTAGATGCATCCTTTTGCATATACTTAGTCAAAATTATCAAAAATCATCTTGTCTAACTTAGTGTATGCAGATGAATCCTTCTTCATATACTTAGTGAAACAGTCATCTTGTTTGGGTAGGTGTGGGTAGATACATCCTTCTCCTCACACATATCCAAATCATCATCCTTTGAACACAACTATCCTTTAGATCATTATCAAACATCTTAGGGTCTTTTTGCTCAAAATCAAAATCCAAATCAAGATCAAGGAAAAAATCTCAAAATCCAAAAATCAAACCAATCAAAAATCCAAAGTCCTAGCATTTCATTCAAGATTTATCAAAAGCCAAAAACAACACCCATAAACATCCATAACATCCTTAAACATCATCATCATATCATCATCACTTTTGATCCTAAAAAGCATCCTAAAAACTTTCACTTTGGGACATAAAATAGAGATTAATCCAAAGAATCAAGAGATTCATCTCCCATATTCTCGAGGATTGATCCCCGTTTTATGGTTCTAATGAGATCTCAATACAAGAAGAGTATGGAAGCCCACAAAGAAACTCCCGCTTCAAGTGACCTTAGCCAAACAAACACAAAATGAATCTCACAGAATCAAGCAATCCATTGATCCCCTCATCATCACAAAACCCACCAAAAGAAAATCAAGGGGAGGACCTCACCTTTGGAATGTCTCATGAAGAAATAGCTGAAATGCTCCAAAATCCAGACAACCATAGAATCATCAACATCATGATGAGACTTAACCCTTCGTTGTACATGCTTGAACTAGCAAAACAAGGGGCCAAGTTGCCTTCGGATTTTGATGTAAGCACTATAGTAGAGACATCTTTTCCACCAATCTCATCCACCATCCCCATTTCATCTACACCCCCATCTCAAAACATCACAGAGAATATCCCACAAATCACAACATCATTTGCTCCAACTCAACCCAATGTTAACAAGGGAAACACATTTCTCAATGCTCTTCAATCACATCCCCTTGTTAATAATCAAAACTTGGACATAAACACCACATTGGAACAAAACATCCTCCATAATCCATTACAAAAAAATGTTCCTCTCACTTTACATTATGACCCATCATCAACATCTTTTCACGGAGCACCTCAAATTCCCCTCCTCACAAATTCACAAGAGGAGGGAGACATGTTCGGACCAGGGGGAATTTTCAACACCACAACACTCTTGCAAGGATTCACCCCCCTTACATTTCCACCTCTCCCACCATCACCATTGTCATCTACACCACTCCTTGGTTTAGGGCTTCCCCCTCTAATGAGTATCAATCAAAACAACATCCCAACCATCAATCAAAACATTTTTCCAGACACTCAAAACTTATTGTTGACATCACAACAACAAACAACAAACACACAAGCAATGGCAACATCATCAAACACCCCCACAACATTGCAAAGCATGGTCTCTCAAGGGCCAATCCCATTAATGACGCCACTTACCACATCAACAACACCATCCACCAATCACGTAATCAACACAACACCATCCACCAACCAAATAGTCAACACAACATCATCATCTACCACCATACCAAACCCACCACCTCCCCCACCACCACAAACATTCACCACATCAAACCAATTTGACGCAACATTGCAAGCTGCTTTCCAAAGAGGCTATCAACAAGTGCAAAAACAAAAAGTCGTGCAACAAGCTTCTCAAGCTATGCAAGCTGCCAAAGCTGCACAAGCTGCCAAAGCTGCACAAGCTGCATTACAAGTGCAACAAGCACAAAAAGTCCAAGCTATATTGCAACAGGAACAACAACAAGCCGCCCAAGCCGCACAAGCATTACAAGCACAAAGGGTTTCTCAAGCACAACTTTTATTACAACAACAAGCAACGCAAGCTCAAGCACAACTTCTTGCACAAGCAGCACAAATGCAAGCATATCAGCAAGCACTAAAGCAATACCAAGAGCAGCAAGAAGCAGCAGAATTGATAGCCCAAAAACAAGCGTTGTGGGAACAAGAACAAGCAAAACAACAAGCCTTGTTAGAACAACAACAAGCACAGCAACAAGCACAACAACAAGTGTTGTTGGAACAATAGCAAGCGCAACAACAAGCACAAATCCTAGCGCAACAACAACAAGAGCAATAACAAGCATTGTTCATCCAGAAGCAAGTAGAAGCCTACTTCTCCCACCATAATATACCGATACCATTGAACAACGCACCAACCAACCCATCCATCCAAACCACGATTGCAACACCTCAAAACACATTCATCCCACCCCCTGATCCGCAAAGCGATGTAACGACACAAATTAGGTTGTTATCACAACAAGTGCTCAACCTTCAATCAGGGCGAACAACCAAAATGCAAACCAACTTGTGTCCCTATCCATTCAATAGGAGCCTAGACATGAAACCATTCCCTAAGGGATTTGAGATCCCTAAATTTGAAAAATATCGAGGGATGGGAAACCCTGAAGATCACATCAGGGAATTCTAGGTTCATTGTATGGAGGTTGCATATGATGATACTTATCTGATGCGGCTATTCCCTAGGAGCTTGGCAGGCAATGCTATAGAATGGTTCTCTCGCTTACCCTCAAGCATCAGAACATTCCAGGAAATCAGAGATGAATTCATTAGAAACTACGCATGTAACATTACAATGGATGTTAGTCTCAAAGAACTATATGCTCTAAAACAAGGAAAAAATGAATCTTTCGCTTCATTTCTTCAACGATGGCGATCCAAGGCCAATTGGAGCAAGTGGACCATGCCAGAAGAGCAACAAGTCTGCACAATCATCGCCAACCTTGAAAGTCGCTTGTCATTTCATCTCAAGGTTTAGGGAATCACCACCTATGATCAACTGATCTCCAAGGCGCTTAGCATCGAAAGAGCCCTTGCAACCCAACCCATTGAATCAATGCCATATCATGAACAACAAAACAATCACCCACCATCAAATTACAATGATAAACCTCGTACATGGGAAAGAAACAAGAACATCACTAATGATGGCGTCGTCGATGCCAAGGTGGTCATTAGTGGTCCATGCCAAAATACACCCGCACCGCAAATCCAACCATAATGCCAAAACACTCATCACACAACATACCAACCCAATAATCCCACCATCAATAATGTCAATGACCAAAGAGGACCACCTCAACACAAAACATACCCAAAACGAAAATACACTACTTTGGGAGAACCACTTGAGGACATCATGAAAAAGCTAATCGACGAAAAACTCATCCAAGCTCCTACATTTGAGAATTATCAAGAACCTGATGTCAAACCTCCTTGGTACAATGAAAATCAACTATGTGAGTTCCACAAAATCAAAAGCCACACCACAAACAATTGTATGAGACTCAAGAACATCATCCAAGATCTCATCAACAAAAGAATCATAAATGTGGAAGCACCTACTGGGAATCAGGATCTTAAAATCTACACGAATCCGATGCCGAATCATGGCAACAAAGGGAGTAACAAGGATAAAGGAAAAGGCAGTGTAAATCATGTATATGAAATGGTTGTTGCCAACCTCAATGAAAATTGCATGTCATCACCATCAAAGGCGCCCATGCTGAAGATTGTGGAGTCACCACAAGAGGCGGCAAAGTCACCATTGCAGGATCATCCCAACCAAATAGAGTCCCTACATCAAGAGCCATTCCGTATAGCTATAATTTGTAGACCAACTCAAAAGAATGCCAGCACACATCTCCATCATGGAGTTGTTAAAAATCTCATCAGCGCATAAAAAGATCCTTGAGGAAGCATTAGCCTCATCTACCGTCCCCGTAGACCTCGATGCATAACAATTCCAAGCTATGGTCGGAAACATCATAACACCTAATCTCCTTATGTTTTCTAACCAAGATTTTCCCGCCCAACCATCTCACAATCGCACACTTCACTTGGAGATCATTGTGAACAAGAGCAAAATCAAAAGGGTCTTAGTGGATGGAGGTGCAGGTTTGAACATCTGTTCTCTTAGCCTCATCAAGCAGTTGAAAATATTAGAAGATTCCATCGAAAAAGGCAAGGGCATCACAATAAGAGCATATGATGACCAAGAAAGAGTGTCTCAGGGCACAATTAAGCTCCATATCCAAGTAGGGCCAACACTCATGGAAACCACATGTCAGGTCTTGGACCTTGAATTGCCATACAATCTCCCCTGGGATGCCCATGGATTCATGCGATGAAAGCCATAGCATCAACCTTCCACCAATGTGTGAAATTCACACATAATGGAAAAGAGGTTACCATCCATGGAGATCCTGAGCCATTTTCATACTGCAAGAACCTTGAAGCCAAATATTACAAAATCCCCCAAGTGCCGAAAAATGATGAGGGCCCATCCACATCATACATCGAAAATGCCATTCTCACTTCTGCAACAGAGACACCTGCCATTCCCACCATATCTGATATCAAGCTCATCATCCAGTAGGATGGTTGTGGAAGTTATAGGCTCCCTAACAATGCTTTTGTGATAGGAGAGTTACCACAATCTCCAAGACCACGAGGATGCCCACAAGAAAATCAAGCTCCCACATCACAAACCTATCCTCAAAATTATCCTGAATTCACAAGGTGGGGAGACCTTGGCCATGAGGTAATTGAAGCAGATCCATCAAACATGTTGTATCAAGATGAAAGACCAGTAGCTAATCTACCAATGGATGAAAGAAGCAAAGGCCTACACATGATGCTTGCGATGGGCTATGACCGAAATCAAAGACTGGGACAAAATGATAATGGGCTCATAACACCTATCATGCCAGAGACATGACCCATAACAAATCTTGGTCTTGGATGTGCCACTCCGAGAATAACCATACATGGCGAAGTCCTCCGGTTAGAGCCATTAACGTCTCTCCTCAGCCAGTAATAGTACAACTACACTCACCAATAGTCACAGGTAGAGATGCACATAATTTTATAACTGAGCCCTACATTAGTAGCGATGATGAAGATACCTTATCCAACCTACCTAGGTTATTCAAAGATACCACCCTGTGTATGATTAGTACCATATCCTTTGAACCAGATAGTCAAAATCATGAGATCCACTTAGTCTACCCCTAACTGATCAATTATGACCAACGAGGACCACCAGTTCTTGATACATTCGAAAATGATGAAGCGCTCTCAGAATTCATGGGGTTGAGGGATAACATTCCAGATGGAGATCACAAGGTAGGATTCATAATGGAGTTGGACACACACACCTATTATGGGGAAATGATTGAATCCTTCAGTCACAAAAGTGAGAAACTAAGAATCATATCCAAGTCCTTGAGTGAAAACCACACCGTGGCACTCTCTGACAAGAAAATAGTAAAAAGAAAGGACGTATCCAATGTGAAAACCTCTCTGAGGTGCCTGAGGATGAAGGATTCAATCTTCCCCTAAGAGCTATTCATCAAGAGAAGTCAGCAGTCTTGGCCGAAAAATGCAACCCAGTCAACCTAGGAATAGAGGAGACCTCACATATCACATTCTATGCAGAATCACTATTATCAGAAGAGCAAGAACTCCTAGCAGCATTCCTAAGGGAAAGACAAATAAACTTTGCATGGAGTTATGCTGATATGCTAGGACTTGATCCAAATACTGTGGTCCACCACCTAGCAGTGTATCGAGATGCAAAACCTGTCAGACAGAAGCTTCGCAAAATGCATCCTCAAATTGCTTTGTTAGTCAAAATGGAGCTCAAAAAGCTATTAGATGCTGGATTTTCCGACCAATTGATTATCCAGAATGGGTATCAAACTTGGTACCTATTTCAAAACCTAATGGAGCTATCAGAATTTGTATAGATTTTAGAGATTTGAACAAAGCATGTCCCAAGATGATTTTCCACTTCCCAATATCGATATGATAGTGGACATGACAGTAGGGCATGAGATGCTATCACTAATGGATAGATTTTTAGGATACAACCAGATTATGATAGCAAAAGAAGACCAACACAAGACAACTTTTACTTGTCCGTGGGGGACCTATTGCTGGAACATGATGCCATTCGGCCTAAAGAATGTAGGAGCAACATATCAACGAGCCATGACATTGATCTTCCATGACATGATTCACAAGACAGTTGAAGACTATGTCGATGACATCCTAGCCAAATCAAGAAAAAGAAAAGATCATATAGCAACCTTAAGTGCTATCTTTGATAGATTGGAGGAATACAAAGTCAGACTAAATCCCAAGAAGTGTGTCTTTGGCGTACAATAGGTAAACTGCTAGGATACATAGTCTCCATGAGGGGTATCGAGGTGGATCCAGAAAAAGTCAAAGCAATCCTCGAGATGGAAGTACCAAGGAACTTAAAACAACTGAGAGGCCTCCAGGGCCAACTTCAATCCATCCGACGGTTCATAGCACAACTGGTAGACAAGCAGAACCCATATTCACACCTTCTCCACAAGGGGGTATCATACAAATGGGATACAAAATGCGAAGAGGCATTCAAAAAAATAAAGGAATATCTACTGACACCTCCAGTGTTAATGCCACCTATCCCGAGAAAGCCATTGATCTTATATGTGTCAGCAATAGCAGCAGCCCTAGGAGCTCTCTTGGCTCAGCATGATGAAAACGGAATGGAGAGGGCTATCTACTATATCAGCAGGACAATGGTTGGTCACGAACTAAATTACTCATTCATTGAGAAAGCTTGCCTCGCAGTAGTGTTTGCATCCCAAAAATTCAGACACTACATGTTGACACACAAGATAAAGCTCATTGCGAAAATTGATCCCCTTAAATATCTCTTATCAAAGGAAATGCTCACAGGCAAAATGGAAAAATGGGTAATGATACTATCAGAGTATGATATCGAGTATGTAGAGAGGAAAGCCATTAAAGGTCAAGTTATTGCAGATCAACTAGCAGAAGCACCCATGTATTCTGAGAACCCTCTTGTTTCAGAATTTCCAGATGAATCCATCTTTAACCTTAATGTAGCCAATCACTGGAAATTATACTTCGATGGTTCATACACACAACATGGATAAGGAGCTGGTGTCTTTTTCATCACTCCACAAGGGGACTGCATACCAAGATCATACAAATTGGCATTTCCTTGCACCAACAACATAGCAGAATATGAGGCTTTGACTATAGGTCTTAGGATAGCAGTGCAGTGGAATATCATAGCTCTCAAGGTCTACGACGATTCACAGTTGATCATAAATCAAGTCAATAATGAATATCAAACAAAGGATGACAAGCTAACCCCATACAAAAAATTGGTGGAGACTCTAAAGGAATCCTTCATCAACATAACATTTGAACAGATTCCAAGAACCAACAATAGAGCAGCTGACGCCATGGCTACAATTGGGTCTCTATTAGACATCCCTCACAACGTGCCGAAATATGAATTTCTAATAGAGCAGCTTCTTGTTCCTACATTTGAGGTACCAGAATTGAAATATGTGTGTGAAATCGTTGGTCCAGGTGATCCTTGGTATCATGACATCTATACGTATCTTCACATAGGAGTCACACCCGCTGACCTACCATCGAGCCTAAAATGAACCTTTATCAAAAAGGCATCCAAATTTGTCATCCTAGGAGATACCTTATACCATAGAAGCATAGAAGGTACCTTACTACATTGTCTAAATGCTGAGGAGGCATTAACCGCTCTAATCAAGGTTCATAATGGTATCTGTGGCTCACACTCGAGCATAATAACCATTGCCAAGAAAATGTTGAGGTTGGGGTATTACTGGCCCATGATGGAAAGAGAAGCATATGATCATGCTAAAAGATGTTTACAATGTCAGCAGCATGGGGACCTCATCCATGCTCCAGCTCAAGAGCTTCATCCGATCATTACACCATGGCATTTTTCGTAGTGGGGACTCGATCTCATTGGGAAAATCTCACCTACCTCATCCAATAGCCATAAATTCATTATCACTGCAACTGAGTACTTCACAAAGTGGGTGGAAGGCATACCCATGACCTATATCACTGGAAAGCAAATCTCAAAATTTATCCTGAACTATCTCATCTGTTGTTATGGTGTCCCACAAGCCATTATCTCAGATAATGGGACATCCTTCAAGAACCAGGAGGTTCGCGACTTGTGCGAGAAATTCAAAATCCAGCATCACTTCTCCACCCCATACTATCCCCAAGGCAATGGCCAAGAAGAAGCCACAAATAAAACCATCCTCAAAATCCTCAAGAAAATAGTCAATGACGCAGGTCGTGACTAGCATCTACAGTTTAATCCCGCCTTTGGGCTTATCGAACCAGCATCCGCACACCTTTGGTGCCACCCCTTCTCCTTGGTCACGGATCAGGTGTACTCCCCATTGAGATCGAGCTCCCATCCCTCAAAATATCACTGCAAAATCTCATCACTGATGAAGAATATTGGGTTTCAAGACTAAATGAGCTGGAGTTACTGGATGAGAGAAGGATCGATGCTTTGAATCACTTACAAGTCTATCAAAATAGACTCAAACGAAGCTACAACAAGAGGATCAGAAAGACTTTCCAAGTCAGAGAACTAGTCTTAAAAGAAAATCAGAAGAATGTCCCAAACCCAAGTAGCAAAGGCAAGTTTGAACCCATTGGTTAGGCCTTTCATCGTCCAGCGAAGCTATAAATCAGGGGCATATCGTTATCAACACCCGAAGGGGAACCTCTGCAGGAGCCCATAAATAGCTCTCATCTCAAAAAGTTTTATGCCTAATTCTTTTAAGGTATAGAACCAAAAAAATCCAAAATATCAGAAAAAGTCCTAAAAAAATGGTTACTTTGGCGAAAACCTGGCAAACAGGCGTCTTGGTAACAAAAAAATCAAAAAGTAGAAAAATTCAAAAACAAAAAATTCCTAAAAAATGGATTGCCGGTGAAAACGGCAAACAAAGCGTCTTGGTAACAACAAAAAAATCAAAAAAGCGAGAAAAATCCGAAAAATTAGAAAAGGATCAAAAATCATCCTCTAGTGAAAACCACTTCGGTGGCACTTTGGGCAAGTACCTCGGTGAAAACCGGCAAACGAGCCTTGTGTAAATAAGCACTTTCCATCCACCATGATCTTTATGCCTTTTTCGGCATCATCCCTCCATTTCGCTTCCATCATCCATCTCATCCATATCTCCATTCATCACACATCCAAACGCATCTGCACCATAGCTTGGTCCTATGTTCGTATCATGATCCCTCCTAGTACTACTCGGCCCATCCTCAAGGTCGGTTTGTCTTGCCTTTATCAGAGTAGTCTATTGCATCACATTGGAGGCGTTCTCATCGGATCAGATTGTATGGTCTTAAAGTCCTCAAAATCGAAAATCCAAAACATCAGAAATCGAAAATCCAAAAACATCAAAAATCAAAAAATCCAAAACATAAAATCCAAAAATCCAAAATCCAGGTCAAAAGTTATTCAAAAGCCAAAAACAAGGTCATCTTGTCAACTACGTCATTCCCCAGCGAACGAGGATCTTTCATCTTTGTTATGAAGCGTTAGTCGGTCCGCCACAAGTCCACCACACGTCATCACATGTAAATCGTTCAAGTCGTCAATCGAACTACATGGTCTTTGCATGTATAACGTAGGAAAGGCTAATTCTGTCGATCAGCCCCTGAGGCCCCTAGGATAGGTCTTTAGGTTAGTCTATCGGTCAAAATCTTAGAAAATCCCAAAAACATTGGAAAACTGAAAATAAATTTTTTTTGTAAAACTTTGAAAAATACCAAAAATAGCCTCAAAACATTGCAAAACGTCAAAAACATCCAAATATTTGAAAAAATCCATCCACCTCATCTCGCTTGCACCCACAATAAACACCATTCATAATAAAGTGATCGTCATCCTCAACCTTTGGTGAAACAGTTAGAAACAAGTCTAGCAAGTTAAAAGTAAATCTCAAAAGCGTCAAGTCTCAAGTCTCAATCAGTACGTAAACAAGTTGGTCAGGTCTTTGTGTCAATAGTCCATCATCCAAACAGTCTCATATCAATCATCTGATAACATCATGTCCTAGGATGAATCCTTCCTACAAGGGGCATAATTTATCAGAAAGAACATTTTGGATAAACGAAATGACGTGCTGCCATCCACTAACATGTCCTAGGATGTATCCTTCCTAGAATGAGCATTATCTTTTGGCAATAAGTTTTGGTTCTTATCCTTAAAAACATATTCCCTTTTGGTTAGCGGTATTGAAGAACATCAGCTTGTTTATGTGCTTGGTCTTTTTCTTTTGACTTATCTTATTGTGCTCAGTCCAAGGACCTCTCGATGATATCTGAACGAAATATTTAGAGAGATAGGAATGGGGCAACGATCATCATTCTTTTGTTTGTTGTTCTTGTTGGACGCTCTTGTAAAATAACTTGGCTAATAATTGCTTTGTTAGATATGTATGGAGGATGTTTCAGATAGCTTGTTGACTATTGCATTGATTGGTTATACCTTTCCGTGTTTTGGTCCAAGATGTTTGAGACTTCTAAAGTGCATCCTAGCAAGGTTTCTGTATGTTAGGTGTGAACAAGAATACTCCTATCTTTTTGTCGAGTCAAAGTCCATCACACTAAGTACAACACCATCCTGGTCCTTCATACCTCGATGCATCGTACTTAGGCGTGTTATCAAACATAAATTAAGTGACCCTTTGAAAATCCCAATCCTTGATAAGCAAATCATCCATTTCTCATCATCATCATCATCATCTCTCATAATGTTGTAATATTGGATCCTCTTATCATCATCTAATTTCTTCATTTTCCACACTAACATCATAGAATGAATAGTTAATCATCATCACCAATACATCCATCATGCATCCATTATGCATTCATCTTGCATCCATAAACCATCGGTATTCTGCATATCATCTCACATGCATAATCATCATCATAATATAGATCTGTTAGTCTAAGCATCTCATAAATCATCCATTGCATATCACAGCATATCACATCACCTATCTCATCCATCTCATATCATAGCATCATTTAAGTTGTTTAGGATAATATAGATTTGTTATTCTAAGCATCTTAAAATCATCTCATTTGCATCATCATCCATAACCACCCATTTTGAACCTCTTTATCGCGAGATCGACCCTCAAATCAAATCTTTTCACTCGATCTCTCGAGGGCAATGTACCAGTGTATTCCTTGGGGCATCCAAAAATTAGAATTTTTTGAATTTTGATCGTAGTTATTCTTTGAACCAATGCAACAAGTACATTGCTTCAAAGAGGGGCAAAATGTAGACATGCAAAATTAACATTATGCATTCGATCAGATTCAGTCAAATTAGGTCTCACATTAGGCCCATTCATCACTTTCATCCATTCATTAAATAATCTCATTTCCTAAGGTCATTCATCAAATAAACATTATCATCAGCCTTTTAATAAATCAAACATCATCCCTTTAATTAAATAGATCAAACATTTATTTAATTAAAATCCATATTTCATCCTTTTCTGATTTAAATAAATTAAATATTTAAATCATGAAAGTAAAACTCACCTAATCAGCATTAAACTAACATAATCATCATTAATTTAATCTAATCCTGATTAAATGCTAATCTCACCCACTTGCATTCTCTAGATATTTCCACTTGCACATTGATTTATTAAAAAACCCTCATTTTCCCTCAACATGACAATTTGATTTGTCCCTCCAACATTGCATTTATTGTTGTTTTTCTTGTCCCCCTCTCAAAATTTATGGCAAAATTTGAATTCAAATTCTCCCTCTCATGGGCACTCTTCCCAAATCTTGCACAACCATTGGCCTATCACCACTTGACAAGTGTCCTCTTCTCATTGGAGAATATTTAGTCCCACATTCACCCTCTTGGCCAATCTCTCATCAACAAAATTTATAAAAGAAGGCCTTCATTCTCATTCATGGATCCACAACTTTTAGGCAAGGTTACTCTCTTAATTTGAGAACTCATCTTGCTCATCATTTCCATTGCATTTACATCATCTTGAGCTTTGATCAAGGATTGGGAAAGGGTCACTAGCACATGTGACACCAATCCACTATGGAATAGGTAACTTGTGGTTGCTTTCATAATGCTTGTAGTCTTTTCTTATTATTTGTTGCATTTTGAAGCATTTACAAGGTATTTCATAGGAGCATTTTGAAGGATTTGTGAAATACTAACCCTTGCATGAAGTTTAGTTATTTTTAGATTTCTAATGGATGCTCACAGGAATAAAACAAGGTGTAGTGATAATTTATTGTGATAGTCAGAGTGTGATATGTCTAGCTAAGAACCTGACATTTCATTCCAGGACCAAGCACATTGATGTATAGTATCATTTTGTTAGAGATATGGTCGAAGATGGCAGGGTGAAGCTATTTAAGGTAGAGACTTTGATGAATGTTGTTTATTCTTTAACTAAGCCTATGAGCATAGAGAAGTTCAGATGGTGTTTAGAGACTATGGGCCTTTCGGCCCCTAGCAATTAAAGAGACGGTGTTTACACTCTCATGTTGGTTTTGCAAGGTGTTTGACAAGTGGGAGATTTTTTTGGAAAATGTGTCTCATCCTTGCAATTATATAAGGTTTATTATTGATAGGATGCATATATATTTATATATATATTTACTAGTTACACCTATAGGTGTATACATTGGTAGCACAGAGTGAAACGTGAGTGTGTTCACTTTTTCAAGAAACTCCTAAAATGGCCAAAATACATTAAATAATGATATATTGTAAATCTAGACCATTTGTTGTTAGGTTTTAGATCTAATGGCAGATATTTTGTTGGCCCGTCTTGCCTTAGGATGTAATCCTATTTTATGAGGGTGTTGTATTACGACTACTGTAGAGTGTGATGTTTTTTGAGAGTCTTTTAACGGTCGTGTTATCTCTTGATCTCTGGTGGTGATACTCCTGTGAGAAGCTTGCTCTGCAAGTATATTATAATCTTTGTGATTTACGAATTTAATATATTGGGTAGCTTTCAGAGTGTGGGGTTTTTCTCCCAAAAGGATTTTTCCCATGTAAATCACTATGTCGTGGTATGCATAATATTTATGTTTATTCTTTTTAAGTTTTTGTAACTGTTAAATATTTGAAAATTTTTGCATTATTCTCCTCTCAAGATTAGTGTAGGAAGTGGTTCCACCACCTTAGCTTCCTTACACAAACCTCCAATAGATATACATCATATTAGGAATATTATTATAGAAAAATGAAATATATATGTTTAGTAAATTGAGGAAGAATCATTTAACCATAATGCTCATCTTATAAATGTTAAAAATCATTAGAAAATAAATATTTCCAAAAAAATACAAATGCTTAGAGAGTATTTTATTAAAAATGATGATGGATCTAATCCTTCATATTTAGTGTAAGAACTTCCTAGACTATGACTTTTTTATAATTTTATAGAATTAAAATACTTCACCTTATTGGTCAAATTATTCATGGATCTAATGCTCTTCATAATGTTTCCTTCCCCTCCAATTCTCAAGTGTCTTCTCCTATTATCCCATCCCAAACACAATACCTTTATTTTCTAGTCACACACTCCACTCCCCCAAGTCTACACCCATGTCATTACCATATATCTACCATAAGCCTCATTCTTTTCACATTTGTTGTATTTCCACTCCTCTCCTTCTCCTTATATCACATTACCATTTTTCTTGTGGTAATATTGTTTTCCCCATCCTATGATTCTTCCTTACATTAATACATTTCAACCCAAATATATTAAACTCATAATAGAATCATGTATCTCCACTCATTCTTCAACCATTACCCAATACACCTGATGAAATTAAAAATAAATCCAATACTTCAACTTTAAGTTCAAAGAAAGATATTACTCATGAATTAACTCACAACCCTCTTATCTATAATATTTTAGAATATCCATTCACCATGGGCTCTATCCACCATGATTTAAAATGTATAATAGTAAAGGTGATCCACTAACTCACATAAGATCTTTCAATGTGAAATGCTTAAACTTTATGTCTAATGATACATTACTTTCCAAATTGTTTCCACATACACTAAAATAATATGCACTATATTGATTTTATTCATTGCCACATTGGTATACCCTTTCATATGTGGAACTATCCAACTTGTTTATCTAACACTTCCATATGAAGATTGGTTTAAATTTCAAAACTACAAATTTGGTGCAATGTAAGCAAGGAGCTAGTGATTTTTTTTAATGATGATGTTATAAAATTTTAATTTGTATTTGAAAATATTATTTCCAATTATCATAAAATGACATTCAATAGTTATTGATTAATATTTTTCTTTCTACAATTAAAGATAAAAGTGAAATTCAATCATTGTGCAATACTTTTTGATTTGTGTCCAAGTGTTGGATATTTGGAGATAATAAATTACTAGAGGAAAATATGTTAAATACTGGTTCTTTATTGCTTCATATTTTTCATCTTACCCTTCTAGGTTCCAATAAAAAGTAGCAATGATAGTTCATATCATAAAAAATATTCTTGGCCTAACATAAACACTGTTAATAATGGATATATGGTCTTAAATTCTATTTCTATCAAGCTTGAAATATATAAAATATTCAAGAACTAGTCCTTATAATATTATCTTGCAAAAACTTCTTTGGGCTAATATGATTACTCTTTCTCCCATTAAACTTTTACATACTTCTCTCTATGTTTCTAAAGCATATGATTCAAAATATTTTTTGAGTACCATAAGGTCAATGGAAATGATGCACGCCTATGTTTTAGGTTAAAGTATAAAATTATTATTTTTATTAATGATAAATTATTTAGTGTTGAAGTAATTAATGATGGGGAAAGTATATAGCACTTGAAAATCAAAATATTTAATTTTGAAGCAATCCTTTTTCAAATTATAATCAATAAAATCATGGGAAAATATTGTAGAAGATGAACATGTAGAAAAGGGTACACACGTATAGTATCATATAAAGTATTTTTTGGACACATTATTAAGCAGCCTAAAGAATATTTATCTTCTTTATCTATTAAATTCTCTAATGATGATTTTTTTAATAATGGATATCAAGGACGTCTATATATTATGGGTATTAAATCCTATAATAAAACTCAAGTGGTTGACCTTGATTCACACCTTAACATTTGTATAGAATTTTTTTTTGCCCTAATTATTTGCACCAAGAATCATTTGCACATTTGGGTGCATCTTTTAATTTTTTAACAAAATATTATAAGTAATTATTAGATGCATAATTTTATATTTGAAAATCATACAAAGAGAGGAACGTATACTTTTTAATATTATTCCATCCTCTAACTTGTTTACTTTCATTTGTGAATTTTCATGGATAAAGAACTTTCAAGCCATGTTTATTATAGCTTGCACCAAAGTGTAAAATTAATTAACCAAGGAAAGGTGTCAAAGTATCAATAAATTATTACCAAACTCTTTCAAAAAAAAAAAATTAATTAATATAGTCATTCATACTTTGAAAGAGCCTCAATGTGAATGCAAAATATTTCGTATAGCATTTGAAGGTATGTAAAGAACAACAAGAGTTAACTAAAGAGATCAAATAATATTTTCCAACAAAGTATGAGAAAGATTGAACCAAATTTGGATCTTCCCAAATATCTCATTCTATTGCACTTAAGAAAAGATAAAAAAAATATGTAGCAAACCAAAAATTTATGAATATAAGAATTGAAGAACCACCTACAATATCAAATGTTATAATTCAAAAGAAAGATTGAGAAAGTAATGCAATAAAGAAATAAGAAAAAAAATACATATGGGTGCACAAAACTAAATATAAAAATATTTCTTTAGCATAAATTTTAATGGCCAATTTTTCAAGAAGAGACAAGTACGTCAAAATAAATTTCTACATGATTAGTTTCAATGACCACAATAGATAGCTAGAATTATGTTGACCTCTTAGATGATAAGGGTTATTGTTGATGCTTATTTGCTAATTGAGTGTCCATATATATTATTACTCATGTTTTTAGTTAATATGTGGATGATGCAAAGCCACATTAAATGGTTCATGTTGACACTTGTGACCATAAATATTTCTTTTATTTCATGCAATATTTTTCTTTATTTTCTATGATTTCCTTGTGTTTCTTCCCTACTAATTAAGGATGATGAAAATTTATGAAGTGTCCTCAAGATAATTTCATCATGTTGACCAAAAAATATAGCTGTTTTACTTTTTGGTTTTATATTTTTTATTTATTAAACCATGTCTACAAATTTCCTCAACCAAAACTTGAATTAATTCTCATGTACTAGCATCAAAATCCATAGTTATCACCTGGAGCACACTTGATCTCTTCACCCTTAGATGAACCTATGCTCATTAAATATGTAGGTACAAAATAAACTAAAAAACACTCATGCGAAAGAGATAACTCAATGATAAATATGGTATTTATTTGCACTTCTCATTCATTCTATATTAAAAGAGGGTCTATCACGGGGTTATGTAGGTGATTATCTCTAGCACTGATTGAATTTATATTAAGACCATTTTACATGATTCTATGAATAACTAGTACATGCTTTTCCTTAAGGATAACATTCATTCTTATTTACAATCTTAAAGTGCATGATGCACTCAAAATTTACATCATAGAAGTCTTATCTCTATCTATGTACTCAAACACTTATAGCACATATATATCCTACTCTATATTTAATATTTAATTATAAATATTAAAAATAAAAGGTATTTCCAGTGTAAAAAATATTTATTTCTTATGAATCCATATTTTTTGTGCTCATTATTAATCATATACTCTTTATATTGTTTATTTTCCTTTTACTTGAGCCCTGTTTGTTGTGATTCTCATTCTTTGTGATAACATATTTTTGCATGGTGATTTTGTATTTTTATTATGCCTTTTTCTTGTACTTCCCCTATCTTATTTTATTTATTTTGATCCCTTTATATGCCCATGGAACTTACCATTTCTCACTTGGACCATTTCCTTGTATCACAATTCACTTGGATAAGTTCGTTGATGATATCTTTTAAGTGAAAATAATAGTTACTTTCTATTTGGACAAGATTTTTCGTGCATATTACATTGCATACCATAAATTTACATTCTCAATTTTTTTATTGTATGTTGAACATTGTGTTTACATGTTGATATTTTCTATGCCATTTCCCCCCATGGTATTCTCATGATGTTTTCTTGCACTACACATATATATGACAATCTCACACACCTTTATTAAACATGTTACTTGTACTCTTTAATA
>VDFB02353493.1:43157309-43174635 GCA_007258455.2 Sequoia sempervirens
TGTGCATCTAATCCAGACTACTAACACCATTTCATCCTAAATCCTTACGATCTAATATTTTAATTAGAATTTCCTTATCTGATTAAATTCATCAATATTCATCCCTTAATTAAATAAATCATTTTATCTAATCGAGTCAATCTCTTTTGTTAATTAGATCAATCCATCTGATTTAATTATTCCTATTTAATTAAATAATCAATTTATTTGATTAATTCTCTAAAGTCTATCCATTAAATTAAATAAATTAAAACCTTATTTGATTTAATCTAACACCATCTCTTTTAATTAAATAAATCAAAATCCTTATTTAATTAGCCTCTTATCATATTCCTCTCTTATTTGATTTAAATAAATCCATAAATTTGGGTCAAATAGGTCACATCATCTAACCTCTCTCATTAAATTAATTAACCCTTAATTAATTTAATCTCATCTCATGTCCCATCCTCTAGATAATGCAAGTTGCACATGAAAATAGATTTAATTCATTTATTAAATCTCTATTTTCCTCACAAGGCATCTTTTGGAATATTCTCTCAATTTGAATTCAAAAATTCCAAGTCAACATGTACATCAAACAAGGCAATAAATTTATCTTACATGTCCTTTTCCTTGAGCCAAAGTGCCATTTATTGCATTTCCCTTCCTTCCCTCTTACCAAGTCATTTCAACAAAATTCAAAATTATGCATTTATTGGCACAAACCCCAAATCTTGCACATCCTTCACCCATTCATAGCTTGACAAGTGACATCATTCCATTGGATGAATGTTAGTCCTACATTGCTCAAATTTGGACATTCATCCATCTTGGAATTCTATAAATAAAGAGCTCATATCCTCATTTGATCATCCACAAATTATGCAAAGTTATTATGCTAAAATATTTAGCCATTTCCATCCATCAATTTTGAGTTCTTAGCTAGGTTTTTGTAGATTTTGGCTTGGAGCTCTCATTCCTCACCATCCAAGTGGATCAATCTCCATCAACATATCAAGCTTGCATCTTAGGAATCGGGAAAGGGCCAATTTTCACATCAAATTGGCACCAATTCCCCCATCGGAACATGAGTTTGCACATTTAAATTAGGATTGAATCTATATTTCTTTTTTTCATTGTGTTCTTTGTTGTTTTCTCTCCTAATTCGAAGTTGTAAATTAATTTCATGGGGAATCCTTGTTTTAGCTTGCAATCTCTTTTTTAACTTGTTTATTCTCATTTTTTTGTATGTACTAGGACCGGGGTTCGCACATCTGGTGCTAGAAGGAGGGATGGATATCATTCTTTATCATCTTTTCTTAAAATTTCTGCATTTTTGCTTATACACAGAAAATTCCAACGCCAGGAGCTCAGCATTGTTGTTTTGGCACCACTGACTCTTCATCGTCACTATATGGCATTGCTTGAAATTAAAACTATGACACTGGACTCTTCCCACCCAAATATTTGAATTTCTAGCTTTGCCGCTTGACCATTTGACTCGCAGGAATTTACAAAAAAGCCAAACAGTGATGCTGGGGAAAAACTGTGATGCAGTTGTGCTCACTGCCCCAACATATAGTGATGCTGACTGGTAAGCGGCATTGTGAGGCCACCGCTCAAAAATCAAACTCTGACGCAGTCATGAGTTGCACCACTAGAAGGGAGTAAAAAGTGGAAAATAAATTTTAGTGCATGCTTTTTGATTAATGATCAATTTTTCTTCTTTTTTCTGCTTTTTCATATCTGTGTTTTCCAGAATTTGACTGGTTTTTTCCTTGTAGGTTGGAAATTGAAAATGAAGAAAGGAGAGTCATGAAGAGGATGTTTCATCAAATCAAAGTGTTTTTGAACACTTTAGTGTTTGCTTAAAACTTTTTTAAGAAATGGTTATCACTTCTTAGGACACTAATTTCATTTGGGTTTAAAAAGAATCTTTTCATTTCTTGCAAAAGGCTAAAATGAACATTAGGATCACAATGTATTAGAGTTTGTTTCTTTGGATAAAAATTGAACAAAATGTCTATCATTTGTCTTTTGGTGCTTAAAAATAACTCACATTTTTCTTTGTGGATTTAAAAAGAACAAGTGCAACTTTGTTTTTCATGAAGACTTACTTAAACTAAAGTCATTAAAAAAGGATGTATGTGCTTCTCTCACACTTTATAGTGATCTTGAGAATCAAAAGGCCTTTTTATGACTTTAGGGTGAGACAAAGCAATCACCTCCACACTTTGATTTGGGTTTTAAAATTGAACAAAATCTTGTGCGAGCATGAGTGGGGGCATTATTGCGTATATTCTCTCTTTGTTTCCAACAAAGATTGATCGAGTTACTAATATTCTTCTTTATTCGCTTTTGTTTATGCTGGAGGGCTTGCCTTGGGGAAAAAGTACTCACCCAAGGGAACGACTCAACTGGTAACACTCTAAAGCCAAGAGTATTTCCAACCAGTATATAAATGTGGGTATTGGAGTAAACACCAATAGCACGCAGTTGATTCCAACAAGATGGATCTAAAAGGGGACTCTTGTCATATGGGTCAATCTCCAGGAATGGAAAGTCTTTACTAAAACCCATGTGCTAGAATTTTCCAAAATCCTTTAATCTATTTGTTGGTGCAAGAACGGTCATTCTAAAGCCACCCTAAACTTTTACAGTCTTTTAGTAGAGATAGAAAACATGCCATGGGAGTTTCATGGTGTTGATGCTTGGCTGCCCCGTATAAGTGAGTGTCATGGAGGGGAGCCAGTGGGGTCAAGCATCTAACCATTTGCTAAAGATAAACGTAGCTAGACTTTTCCAAGTGGGAATCCAACAAATATTGTCTTACACATCCATAGGATTGTAATTATTCTTGGGTTACAAAATGCATTGCTTAATCGAAAACACCTTGAAAACAAACACTTAACATCATCATCCAAATTTCAAACCCTTTTGGAGACAAATATAATTGACTCAATCCATATGTTATTGCTTGCCCTTGGGATTCACATCCTTAGAGGTTTCTAAACATTGGATTACATCTCAATTTTTCTACTTAAGTAAACAATAGGAAAACCCTTGCCTTAAGTTCATCAAATTTCCACATGACATATCTTGTGGGGTTTGAAGAAATTAAGACATTGGACATCTTAGTTTGAAAACTTAATCAAATAAATTGTTTTTGGTAAAATAAATCCATTAAGCAAAGCTAAGCAAAATAAACTTTCATGTGTTGAAGACTCACGATTCTCAAAAATTCCAAAGCAAAAGATCATTGATTCAAAATTCAAAAATGTATGTTCAAATGGAATCATTTCTTGGTTACAAAAGTCTATAGAAGCATTGTATGCTCTTCAATACCTAGGTCTAGGAAAACAAAGTGTCTTTTTTAGGTTCATCTTAGGATCAAAGAAAATAAAAATCTTTTCATCCATCCTTCATCCATCAAAACAAGAATCATCTATCATCACCTTTTGGAAAATCTTGGAATCATCCTTAATGCTAGGATTTTTTGGAAAAATCAAAATCATCAAAATCCTTGAGACTAAATCCTTGAAAACATTATCAAAATCACCTTTGGCTAGGTATGTTTAGATGCATCCTTTTGCATATGCTTAGTCAAAATTATCAAAATCATCTTGTTTAGCTTAGTATATGTAGATGAATCCTTCTTCATATGCTTAGTGAAACTATCATCTTGTTTGAATAGGTGTGGGTAGATGCATCCTTCTCCCCACACATATTCAAATTATCATCCTTTGATCAAATCTATCCCTTAGATAATCATCCAAACATCTTAGGGTCTTTTTGTTCAAAAATAAAAAGCAATCAAAATCAAAATCAAGGACAAATACCAAAGCCAAAATCAAATCAAAATAAAAATCCAAAACATATCTGAAAGTCCCAAAAGCCTAGTATCTCCTTCAAGATTTACCAAAAGATCATAACATCTGCATCATCCATCCCTTGTATCATCATCATATCACACCCTTTGATCCTCAAGATATCCTAAAAATTTCTACTTTGGGCATAAAGTAAAGATCAATCCAAAGAACCAAGAGATTCATCTCTCCTATTCTTGAAAATTGATCCTTGTTTTCTAGTTCAAACTAGATCTCAATACAAGAAGAGTATGGAAGCCAACAAAGAAACAACCGCTTCAAATGATCTTAGCCAAATAAATGTAGAAATGAATCCCGCTGAATCAATCAATCTGTTGACCATCTCATCATCACAAAATCCGCAAGAGGAAAACCAAGGAGAGGATCTTACCCTTGGAATGTCTCACGAAGAAATAATGAAATGCTCCAAAATTCGAAGAACCATAAAATCATCAACATCATGATGAGACTTAACCCTTCGTTATACATGCTTGAGCTAGCAAAATAAGGGGCCAAGTTACCGTCAGATTTTGATGTGAGTACCATAGTCGAGACATGATTTCCTCCAATCTCATCCACCATTCCCATCTCATCTACACCCCATCCCAAAATATCACTCAAAACATTCCACAAATCATGACATCTTTTGCTCCAACCCAACCCAATGTTAACAAGGGAAATGCATTTCTCAATGCTATTCAAGCACACCCCCTTGTTAATAATCAAAACTTGGATGCAAGTACCACTTTGGAACAAAAAATATTCGAAAACCCACTACATAAGAATGCCCCTCTTACTTTTCATCATGATCCATCATGACCATTTTTTCACACAACACCTCAAAATCCTCTCCTCACAAATTCACAAGAAGAGGGAGATATGTTCAGACTAGGGGGCATATTTGACACCACAACATTCTCACAAGAGCTTACATTTCCACCTCTTCCACCATTTCCATTATCATCCACACCACTCCTTGGTTTAGGGCTTCCCCCTCTACCAACTATCAACCAAACTAACATCCCAAATATAAATCAAAGCATTATGCCAAACGCTCAAAATTTGTCATCGATATCACAACAATAGACAACAAATGCACAAGCAATTGCAACACCATCAAACACTCTCCTAACACCACAAAGCATGGTCTCCCAAGTACCAACCACCACATCAACACCACCATCTATCACTCAAAGCATCAACATGACATCATCACTCACCACTAACGTTATTCCAAATCCACCACCACCCCCACCACCACCAACTTCTACCACATCAAGCCAATACAACACGGCATTGCAAGCTTCCTTCCAAAGGGGATTCCAACAAGTGCAAAAACAAAAATCCACACAACTAGCCACTCAGCAAACCGCTCAAGTTGTATTACAAGTGTAACAAGCCCAAGCATTATTGCAACAACAACAACAAGCCGTGCAAGCATTGCAAGCACAAAAGGTTGCTCAAGCACAAGATCTATTACAACAACAAGTAGCACAAACACAAGCCCAAGCACAAACAGTGCAAGCACAAGCTCAAGCTCAGAAAATTCCCAATACCAAGCACAACAAGCACAAGCACATGCACAACTTCTTGCACAAAGACAAGCAACACAATTGCAAGCATATCATCAAGCAATAAAGCAATATCAAGAGCAGTAAGAAGTAGCAGAATTGTCAGCCCAACAACAAGCATTGTTGGAACAACAACAAGCACAACAACAAGCGTTGTTGGAACAACAACAAGCACAACAGCAAGCACAAATATTAGCACAACAACAACAAGATCAACAACAAGCATTGTTCATACAACAACAGGTGGAAGCCTACCTCACTTGACAAAACATACAAATACCATCAAAAAAAACACTAACCAACCCACCCATCCAACCCAAAATCAAAACACCCCAAAACACCTTCATCCCCCCTGATCCACAAAATGATGTGACAACACAAATCAAGTTGCTCTCGCAACAAGTGCTTGATATTCAATCAGGGTGAACAACAAAGACACCAAGCAACTTGTGTCCATATCCATTTGATAGGAGCCTAGTGATGAAACCATTCCCCAAGGGATTTGAGATCCCCAAATTTGACAAATATAGTGGGACGAGAAACCCTAAATATCACATCAAGGAATTCCAGGTTCATTGCATGGAAGTCGCATAGGACGATACTTATTTGATGCGGCTATTTCCTAGAAGTTTGGTTGGCCATGCTATGGAATGGTTTTCTCACCTACCTTCAAGCATTAGAACATTCCAAAAAATTATGGACGCATTCATTAAAAATTATGCATGCAACATTGCAATGGATGTTAGTCTAGAAGAACTCTCGGCTCTAAAACAAGGAAAGGGTGAATCATTCACCTCATTCCTACAACAATGGCGATCCAAGGCCAATTGGAGCAAGTGGACCATTCTAGAAGAACAATAAGCTTGCACCATCATAGCCAACCTTGAAGGCTGCTTGGAATTTCATCTCAAGGTTCAGGGCATCACCATATATGATCAGTTGATCCCCAAGGTGCTTAGCATCGAAAGAGTCCTTGTGACTCAACCTACAAAATCAACATCATACCCCGAACAACAAAACAACCACCCACCATCCAATTACAATGATAAACCTTGCACATGGGCAAGGAACAAAAACATTACTAATGATGGTGTCTTTGATGCCAAGGTGGTCATTAGTGCCCCTCTCCAAAATACACCCACACCACAACTCCAAATACAACACCAAAACAATCATCACACAACACACCAACCAAACAACAATCCAACAATCAATAACCTCAATGATCAAAGAGGACCACCTCAATGCAAGAGTTATCCCAAGAAAAAATACACCACTTTGGAGGAACCACTTGAAGACATAATGAAAAAGTTGATAGATGAAAAACTCATCAAGCCTCCTACGTTTGAGAATTACCAAGAACTAGATGTGAAACCTCCTTGGTATAACGAGAATCAACTCTACAAAATCCATAAAATCAAAGGCCATACTGCAAATAGTTGCATGAGACTGAAAAACATCATCCAAGATCTCATCGATAAAAGAATCATAAACATGGAACAACCTATAGGAAATCAAGATCTTAAGATATATATGAATCCGATGCTGAATTATGGCAACAAAGGGAATAAAAATGATAAAGGGAAAGGCATCCACTCAAATGTAAATCATGTGTATGAAATAGTTGTTGCCTCCTTAGATGAAAATTGCATGGTCATTACTATCAAGGGCGCCTATTCCAAAGATTGTGGAGTAACCACAAGAGGTAGAAAAGTAACCATCGTAGGATCATCCCAACCAAACAAAGTCCTTGCATCTAGATCTATTCCTAATGGATGTAATGTCCTAGATCAACTCAAGAGAATGCTAGCACAAATCTCCATCATGGAGTTGCTAAAAATCTCATCTCCCCATAGGAAAATCCTGGAAGAAGCGTTGGCCTCATCCACTGTCCCCGCAGACCTTGATGCGGAACAATTCCAAGCTATGGTTGGAAATATCACTATGCCTAATCTTCTTACATTCTCTAACTAGGATTTCCCGCTCAACCGTCTCACAACCGTTCACTTCACTTGGAAGCCATAGTACATAAGAGAAAAATCAAAAGGGGTCTTGGTGGATGGAGGTGTGGGTTTGAATATCTATTCTCTCAACCTCATCAAGTAGTTGAAAATATCAGAAGATTCCATCGACAAAGGAAAGGGCATCACGATAAGAGCATATGATGACCAAGAAAGATTGTCTCAGGGAACAATCAAACTCCCTATTCAAGTAGGGCCTTCCATCATGGAAACCACTTGTCAAGTCTTGGAACTCGACTTCCCATATAATATCCTCCTAGGATATCCATGGATCCATGCAATGAAAGTAGTAGCATCAACTTTCCACCAATGTGTGAAATTTACACATAACGGACAAGAAGTTACCATCCAAGGAGATCCAGAACCTTTCTCGTATTGCAAAAAAATTGAAGCAAAGTATTACAAAATCCCCCAAGTACCAAAAAATGATGAGGGCCCATCCACACCATACATCGACCCTGCCACTCTCGCATCCACTTCTGTGACAGAGACACCCGCCACTCCCACCATTCCCACCATCTCTAACATCAAGGTCATCACCCAAGATAATGGTTGTAGCAACTACAATCTCCCTAATAATGCTTTTGTAGTAGGAGAATTACCACAATCTCCTAGATCACAAGGATGCCCACAAACAAATGAGGCTTCCACATCCCAAACGTCTCCTAAAAACTGTCCTGAATTCACAAGTTGGGGAGATCTTGGACAAGAAGTTATTAAGGTAGATCCATCTCACATGCTATATCAAGATGAAAGACCAATGGCCGATTTACCAATGGATGACAGAAGCAAGGGCCTACAAATGATGCTCACAATGGGCTACGACAGAAATTAAAGACTGGGAAAAAATGACAATGGGCTTATAATACCTATCATGCCAAAGATGTGACCAATAAAAAATCTTGGCCTTAGATGTACCCCTCTGAGTATAACCATACGAGGCCAAAGTACTCCAGTTAGAATGGTTAACAATCCTCCTTAGCCAACCCTAGTAGAATTACGTCTACCAATATCTATAGGTCGTGTCATAGATAACTTTACATTTGATATAACCGATATCTATAGTAGTAGTGATGATGAGGATCACTTGACTAACCTACCTAGGCTATTTGAGGATACCACCCTCTACATGATTATCACCCTATCTTTTGAATCTGACCACCAAAATCATGAGATCTACTTAATATATCCCCAACTCATTGACTACGACCAACAAGGACCACTGGTTCTTGATACATTCAAAAACGATGAGGCGCTCTCAGAATTCATGGGATTGCAGGATAACATTCTAGATGGGGATCACAAGGTAGGGTTCATTATAGAGCTAGATACACATGCTTATTATGGGGAAACAATTGAATCCTTCAGTCGCAAAAGTGAGAAATTAAGAATAATATCCAAGTCCTTGAGTGAAAACCACACTATGGCACTCTCTGACAAGAAAAAAGTAAAAAGAAAGGATGCATCCAACAGTGAAAACCTCTCTGAGGCACTTGAGGATGGGGGATTCAATCTTCAACTGAGGCCATTCATGTCGGGGAAAGTTAGCGGTCTTGGCGAAAATGCAATCAAATTCAACCTAGGAGCGGAGGAGACCCCGCGCATACATTCTATGCGAGGTCTTGCTATCGGAGAGCAAAGAACTCATGTCTGGGCCTCAGTGCACTTATCCATGGGGGACATACTATTGGAACATGATGCCATTCCCCTTAAAAAATGAAGGAGCAACATATCAAAGGGCCATGACATTGATATTCCATGACATGATTCATAAAATAGTCAAAGACTATGTTGATGACATTCTAGCTAAGTCAAGAAAGACAAAAGATCACATAGCAACCCTAAGTGCCATCTTTGACAGATTGGAGGAGTACAGGTTAGACTAAACCCAAAGAAGTGCGTCTTCGACGTACAATCGGGAAAATTGCTAGGATATATAGTGTCAATGAGGGGTATCAACGTAGATATAGCAAAGGTAAAAGTAATCCTCGAGATGGAGGCACCAAAAACATTAAAGAAACTAAGAGGTCTCTAAGGCAGACTCCAATCCATTAGAAGATTCATAGCACAACTGGCGGACAAACAGAACCCATACTCTCACCTACTCCACAAGGGAGTAGCATATAAATGGGATACCAAGTGTAAAGAGGCATTCAAAAAAATCAAAGAATATCCACTAACACCACCAGTCTTAATGCCACCCATCCCAAAGAAACCATTGTTCTTATACGTGTCAGCAACAACAGTAGCCCTTGGAGCTCTTCTAGCTCAACATGACGAAAATGGAATGGAAAGGGCTATCTAGTACATCAGTAGGACAATGGTTGGTCATGAGCTAAACTATTCATTCATCTTGAAATCATGCCTCACAGTAGTGTTTGCATCACAAAAATTAGAACATCACATGTTGGCACATAAAATAAAACTCAACGCCAAAATCGACCCTCTCAAGTATCTACTATCAAAGGCAATTCTCACAAGAAGAAAGGAAAAATGGGTGATGATATTGTCAGAATACGACATCGAATATGTGGAGCAGAAAGCAATCAAAGGCCAAGTCATCACAGATCAATTGGCAAAAGCACCTATCTATTTTGAGAATCCTCTTGTCTCAGAGTTTCAAGATGAATCTATTTTCAACCTCAACATAGCTGACCGCTGGAAACTATACTTCGATGGCTCATACACACAGCATGGATCAGGAGCTAGTGTCTTCTTCATCACCCCACGAGGGGATTGCATACCAAGGTCCTACAAACTAGAATTTCCCTGCACCAATAACATTGCAGAATACGAGGCTTTGACCATAGGTCTCAGAATAGCAGTGCAGTAGAACATCATAGCTCTCAAAGTATACGGAGACTCTCAACTGATCATAAATCAAGTGAACGATGAATACTAGACCAAGGACGAAAAGCTCACTCCATACAAGAAATTGGTCGAGACTCTCAAAGAATCCTTCACAGAAATAACATTCAAGCATATTCCTAGAACCAACAACAAAGCAATAGATGCCATGGCAACAATTGGATCCTTGCTCAATATCCCCCACAACATTCCAAAATATGAATTTTTGATTGAGTAGCTTCTCGTACCTGCATTCGAGGTACCAGAATCAGAATATGTGTGCGAAATTGTTGGTCCCAGTGATCCTTGGTATCATGAAATTTACACATACCTTCGTATAGGAGTCATACTCACTGACCTTCCATCAAACCTAAAATGAACCTTTGTTAAAAAGGCATCTAGATTTGTCATCCTAGGTGATACCCTATATTGTAGAAGCATAGAAGGAACCCTACTATGCTACCTAAACGTTGAGGAGGCATTAACCGCTCTAACTGAAGTACACAATAGTATCTGTGGTTCACACTCAAGTGGAATGACCATAGCTAAGAAATTGTTGAGGATGGGGTATTATTGGCCCACAACAGAATGAGAAGCACATGACTATGCCAAAAGGTTTCTACAATGTCAGCAACATGGGGACCTCATCCATGCTCCAGCTCAAGAGCTTCATCCTATCATCACACCATGGCCCTTTTTGTAGTGGGGACTTGATCTCATTGGAAAAATCATGCCCACTTCATCTAATGGCCACAAATTCATCATAACTGCAATGGAGTACTTTACTAAGTGGGTGGAGGCCATACCCATGATGCACATAACTGGGAAGTATATTTCAAAGTTCATCCTGAACTATCTCATTTTACGATATGGTGTTCCACAAGCCATTATCTCAGATAATGGGACACCATTCAAAAATCGGGAGAATTACGTGACTTATGAAATTCAAAATGCTTGTCGCTTCTCACCCCATACCATCCCTAAGGTAGTGGCCAGCCCGAGGAAACTACAAACAAAACCATTCTAAAAATCCTTAAGAAAATAGTCCATGATGTAGGTCATGACTTAGAATTTATAAGCTTAATCTCGCCCTCAGGCCCTATCAGGTGATATCCTTTTACCGCCATACCCCTTCTCACGGTCTGTGGATTGAAAGCAATACTCTCCCCATTGAGATCAGATCCATCCTCCCGGGATATCAACTGCCAAAACCTCATCAACGGTAGAGACTACAGGAGTGTCGAGATTCGTGGGTTGGGCTACTGGATGAGTGGTACTAGATGCTGAATCATTTGCAAGTCTATCATAATAGACTCAAAAGAAGCTACAACAAGAAAATCAGAAGCAGGACTTTCCAAGTTAGAGAACTAGTCTTAAAAGAAAATCAGAAGAATGTCCCAAACCAAAGCAGCAAAGGAAAGTTTAGACAATTGGGTGGGACCATTCATCATCCACGATCAATTTACAAATCAAAGACATATCAGCTATCAACACCAAAGGGAACCTCTCAAAGAGCCTATAGACCAGTTCTGTCTCAGTTTTTTGCCCTAAATCTTTCAAAGTATAGAACGAAAATCCAAAAGGAAATCAAAAATGTCATGAAAAATGGTTACTTGGCAAAAACATAGCAAATAGGCATGGTAACAACAAAAAAAAAAGCAAAGCAAAAATCCAAAAGAAAAAGGATCAAAAAATAGTAAAGAGAAAAAATATTCCTCTAGTGAAAACCACTTCAGTGGCACTTTGCACAAATACCTTGGTGAAAACTTGGCAAACAAGCTCCTTGTGTAAATAAGAACTTTCCATCCACTAGGATCTTTACGGCTTGTTCTGCATCATCCATCCATTTCACTTCCATCATCCATCGCATTCAAGTCTCCATCCATCACTCATCCACTCGCATCCACACCATAGCTTGGTCCTGTTTTCGTATCATGATCCCTCCTAGTACTACTCGGCCCATCCTCAAGGTCAGTTTGTCCAGCCTTTATCAGAGTAGTCTATTTCATCACACTGGGGGCATGTTCTTATTAGATCAGATTCATGTATATTCTTAAAGTCCTAAATATCAAAAAATCCAAAAACATCAAAAAATAGAAAATCCAAAAACATCAAAACATATCAAAATCCCAAAACATGTCGAAAATCATCAAAAGTCAAAAACAAAGTCGTTAGTCAAACTACATTGTCTCTGAGCTTGAACATAGGCAAGGTTGGTCTTTAATCATCCCCCCAGACACTTAGGTTAGTCCTTTAGGAGTCTGTCATAATAAACTAACATTTCATCATGTATATCTCCATCTATAAATCAGTCAAGTCATCAGTCAAACTACGTGGTCTCTGCGTGTATAACGTAGGCAAGGCTCATCTAATGATCAGCCCCCAATACCCCTAGGAGAGGTATTTAGGTTAGTCTCTTGGTAAAACTCTCAGAAAATCCCAAAACATTTGGAAAATAAAAAAATCAAAACATTTGAATTTTTTTAAAAAATACCAAAAATAGCCTCAAAACATTGCAAAAATGTCAAAAAAAACATCCAAATATTTGAAAAAAATTCCTTTCATCTCATCTCACTTGCACCCACAATAACATTACTCATAATAAATGATCATCATCCTCAATATTTGGTAAGACAATCAGAAACAAGTCTAATAGGTTGAAAGTAAAACTCAAAAACATTAAGTCTTAGGTCTAAGTCAGTGCATAAGCAAGTTGGTCATCTCTTCATATTGGTACCTCATTATCCAATTAGGTCCCATATCAATCATCATTTAGAACACTTGGGATAAACGAAATGACGTCCCGCCATCCACTAACATGTCCTAGGATGTATCCTTCCTACAATGGACATTATCTTTTGGTAATAGTTTCGGTTCTTATCCTTAAAAACACATTCCTTTTTCCATTAGTAGTATTGAAGAGCATCGGTTTATTTGTTTACTTGGTCTTTACCTTTTGACTTATCTTATTGCATTCATTCCAAGGACTTTTTGATGATATCCGAACAAGAGGATTTAGAGAAATAGGAATGGGGCAATGATCAGTATCTTTTTGTCTGTTATGCTTGTTGGACATTCTTGTAATATAACCTTAGCGAATACTTGCTTTGTTAGGTATGTATGGAGGAGGTTTTAGATAGTTTGTTGACTATTGCATTGAAAGGTTCACCTTTCTGTGTTTTGGTCCAAGCTATTTTAAACTTCTAAAGTGCATCTTAGCAAGGTTTCTGTATGTCAGGTGTGAACAAGGATACTCCTATCTAATTGTCAAGTCAAAATCTATCACACTAGTTACAATGCCATCCTGGTTGTCTATACCTTGATGCATTGTACCACATGCGTTATCAAAAAAATAAGAAAATTTGGCCCTTTGAAAGTCCCAATTCCTCAAAACATAATCATCATCATCATCATTTTCATTTGCATCATCTTGTATCTTGTTGAAATGACTTCTTCTCTTCTTGCTAGCCGCACTAACAAGGTACTTTGACAGATGATCATCATTATCACCATCATCATCATCAATCCTGCATTCAAAAAATCATTAGCATATTGCATCAACATATCATATAGGAAAGACATGCATTGCATTTCAATCATCATATAAACAGGTTATCATAGGCATTCTTCATAGATAGGTGCATCCATTTCATCACATTTCATCAATTACATTGCATCGCATTGCATTATATGAATCACTGCATAAACATTCATTGGCATTTCATAACCATTTTGCATACTGCATAATCATAAACAAATAGGTACATAAGCATAAATAATCCATCACATACATACTAGCATAACATCATAAAGTCATCTCATGCATTAAGTCCATTTTTACATAAAACATTATTGCATATAGAACATCATATTAAATGCATTACATACATTACATCATCATTTAATATGTTTAGGGTAATAGCATTTGTTATTTTAAGCATCTCATAAAACCATTTGATTTGCATTACATAAAACCATCTCATTGCATCATATTACGGCCATCATATTACATCATCCATGTCATCTCATAAATAGCATCATAAATCATTCATTACATAATATAAGCATAATTCATTACATCACATACGAAACATACATCTATCCATAATCCTTTCATATATAAGCATGATTCACATAAAATTTCACAAATATACCATATCATTTTGCATATTACATTTCACATCACATATCACATCACCATTTGCATCAAATAGATAATCATACCACATCACATTTTGCATATCATAGGTTAAACATAATATAGGTCTGTCAGTCATAATCATAATGCATACATCATCAAAAATAAATGTATCCATAAAAGAATCATTGCATAGCATATAGAAATAAATCATCCATGCATAAATAATAATAAAAAAGTATAAATTGCATCACATCAAAATCATCATCAGCTCATATATATATCATCATCAGTAACGCAACTGTCATAGTACAATAATAAATCAGATCACTATACATATATGTCAATTAGTACAAAAGGCCCATCGGGCTATCAAAAGTGATCCCATAAGGCACAAAAAGTATCATAGCATCTTGATCAAGCTCTGTCCCGGTGGATGTTGCCCTCACCTTTGTCACCATGACCCTCTGCTGGTATGTGGCTGACCCGCTCTGAGTACTCTGGGACCCGCTCTGCTCTAGGTATGGGCTCATGATAATACCTCCGATAGTAATCTGCCTCTCGAACGACATCCCTGTAAGATCGAACTGACACTGTATCCTAGGAGGAATAGGCTGTCATGCTCTCTAGCTGTTGTCTCTTGCCTAGCTCAGTGGCTACCTGTAGCTCTGCAACCTATCTCTGTTGTATGGCCTAATCCCTCTCATCCTTGAGCTGCTCTCTCTCATCCCTTGCCTAATCTCTCTCAGCTATCGTGGCCTGGACCTAGGCCTGCAACTATGCAATCAAGGTATCATATGCATTCACATGTCTTGCTGGCTACACCTGTGCGGGACCCTCGCCTCGTGGTGGTGGGACTGGTGGCACCTGTTGCTAGTCCTGCATGTGCACATCTCCTTGATCTGGCTACACTAGAGGCATGAATGGCGGGTCCTATCGAATCTTAGCTCTCTGTCCTTGTCCTCCCCCTCTGCCTCTAACTCTCTGTAGATCCAGAACTGCACCTAGAATCATCAACCGAAGCAGAGGCCAGAACCAATCCTTGTAGGCTTGAGTAGTGTCTGGATCTGCTAACCCCTAATCATAAGCCTATGGCCAGGCTACCAGCTGCCTGAAGCTATCCACCACCTCTGAAGCAGGAATATACCGCCCCCATGAAACTTGTGTTATGGAGTGGGCAAAGACAACCACGTAATCTTCATTAGGATGATCTTGCAGCTCCCCAAATTAACGTTGCACGCACCCAGGTAGGTACCTATCGATCATGGTGTGCTCCCACCCCTACATAAAATGGTCCTGGCGATAGTAGAACAACTGATCGGCATTGTCATCCCATCCAGGCCAACCAAGGTATGGTTGCCAGGTGAAAACCAACATCTCATCCAAGACTCTCCTCCAATAGGAGATCCCCTACTCACCAGTGTATGTGAAGGACACACCGCCTCTGTATCGCTACATGAGGGGATCATCTGGCACCATTGGAACTGAAAGTATGTGTGGCCACAACACAACAATGTGCTCCCACACCTAGACATGAAGAAGAGTCACCCCTACTCTGAGTGCTCTGCCATCATTGTAGACGTACTCATGGAGGTCTCTGTATAGCGAAGCTAGGAGAATAGGCCCCCATGCAGAATGAACCAGCCTATCTCAGATCATCTGCTTCTAGCAATATCTCTAGCTGGGACTGAAGTATCGGCCTCATCTGTCAGGGGCAACAAGACCCAAAATAATGGTTGCAATCACTCAACAGTAGGGAGGTGTCAGGATCTTGTGTCACTCTAGCTCTATCTATCTCTCATAGAACATGATGTCCTGTGTGGCAAGGACTCTGTGGTAGGCCCCATGCCCCCCATCCATATAAAAAATTGCTCATCGGCCATGAATCAGCAATCGAAAAATACGCCAAATGTCCTCTAGGGTGGCGGTGGCCTTGCCAATGGGAAGATGGAATGAAGAAGTCTCATTGTGCCATCTCTCGGCCAGCTCTGACAGCATCCCTAAGTGTGTGTGCACGGGTGCTGCATAAGCAATATACCACAACCCTGCAATCCAAAGTTGATCCTGGTCCCTGTTGCTCAAGTCCCGCAAGTAACCAACTAGGTCCCGCGATCTGTGCTCTTGGGAGTAGAGCTCCCTCGCCACGTCCTGCATCAAGGAAGGTCACTATGTTAATTTTTTTGAAAAATTCTTCGTCGCGTGTTCAAAAAAACTTCTCCATCGGTGCAACTCATGATGGCATCGTAGTTTGATTTCTAATCAAACTCCAATGCTAGGCCCTAAAAATAGCAAAATCACACCATCGTGGTGCACTTTATCATTCAGTGGTGCACTTTGGGAAAAATTAGGACCGTCGGGTCGCACTTTGTCAAACCACCCCACCGGCCCCAAGCTTAGCATCAAAGTTTTTAAACTTGAAACTGCACCGCTGTGGCACAAAATCACACCATGTGGCATAGTTTGATTGTCAAGCGACACTATATAGTGTCGCTGCAAGTAGACCAATCCTTTAAAGCATTAAATGAAAAAATGAAGCTTGGGTAAGGGTCACATACCAGTGCCCCAATGCCAGGTGGCCACTGGTACATCCGAACTCAATCAGTAATGTGTAGGGGAAGCTATCGTTGCACCATATCGTCACAAGGTCAGAGCTCAAATCTCAAGGTTGCTATTGGAGGTGTTTGAAAATGACTTGAAAGTGACCCCTCAAGCCCCCTTTGAGCCTAAAAATTAGGGTTTTTTCACCCTGATTGGTTGTCCTACTAGGGTTTTGGACCCCCAAACCTATTTTTTTCTGATTGAGGCTTGCTTTTTATCATTTTATTGCATTTAGACATGTTTTTAGCCTCCCGGAGCCCTTTCGGACCTGTCGGGTACTTTATCCTCTTTTTTCACAAGATC
>VDFB02353493.1:43174735-43192696 GCA_007258455.2 Sequoia sempervirens
AGATCAATCTGTGAGGCCTCCTGAAAAACATCATGATGAGGAAGTCACTATACATGACAGGTTTTCTATGTTTTCATCATCAAACCTTCACAAAGACATTTAAACAGGTGAAAAGTTTCATGTTTACACTTCTAAACCTGTTCAATGTAATTTTTACCAAGAATTATTCAATAATGACTCTAATTCTATTTCGCATGTTTCGAATGCAAGAGGGATATTGCATCATTAGTCAAGACCACCTGAAGATAGAGACATCAACTCTTCACAAGTACAGGGTGATGAACACAACATTTAGTCCACAGTAGTACAAAATTAGGTTGTTTCTCTCCTTGATGAAAATTATAAATCTTATCAATTTGATTATGGAGGTTTAGGAAAGACAACTTGTGTATGGATTGATCATGGTTTCAATGAGTTGCCTCAATTTCTGATTATTCCTATCAATAAGGTTAATTTTGAATTATTCAATTTGATAATTTACTAGTATAAGGATAAGTTTGCATTCTTAAGGACTGTTACTTTCACCTTATTGTTGAATAAGGTTAAGTTTGAATTCTCAGTTTATCATGTCTGGTCATGATTTTGAATAAATGCGGCTTGCTCTACTTTCTTTAGTTTTTTCTTTTTTGCTTTTTCTTTCTTTAGATTAGGTTGCATTAGTTTAGGTTTGATTAGTTTTCTTTCTTTACCTAGCTTTTGATTTGTTTTTGTCTTGGTTAGTTTAGGGTTTTCTTTTGGTTTGGTTTGTTTTTGCTCTGCTCTTGCTGTGGGGTTTTCTTGTTTTCTTTTGGGTGTGTTGCATCTGCATGGAAATTTTATTCATTATTTGGGATTGTTCTGGGTATTTCATCGATGGACTTTAATCATGTGTCTAGAATGGATGGTTGAGATCTTTTGTTAGTGTCAAGCAGTCTGAATGTTTGATCTAAAGAAGATGGGTCATTGGTTTGATTTGAACATGGAGAATTCTGAAGTATTATATCTTTCATATATCTTAAGAATCCTGAGGTTCCTATGGGATCTTTGTGAGGTCATGTTAGGTGAAAAATCCTATTTCTACTTCAGCGCCACTGTGGTTCTCAGCCCTAAGTGTGAACTTCATTGTTCACAAGTTGAAAAGAAAAAGTGAAAAGAAGAGAATATCAAAAAACAAAGGAAAATAAAAAATATTGAAAATCAAAAGAATGGATTCAACTTATCAAGAGTATTCGAATATCTCTACCAGGGCTATGGACATCTGGCTGGTAGTAGAGCTATGTTCAGGAGAATTACACTCATAACCTCGACAGGGCTATGGACACCTAGCTGGCAGTGAGGCTCTATCCAGGTTGCTTTTGGAGTTAGAATCTTTACGTAGCCTAACTTGACTGAGCTTGGTTTCTGCGGTAGCTCAAGGAGGTAAAGGAACTCACTTGCACACACTCAAATTTTTAGTTTATGGAAGGTTCAGTCTACCTTTGATTTTGATTTTTTTTAGTCTTGCATTTCTGATTTGTTTTCCTAATTTGGAGATCGAGACCAGAGATTCTAGGTTCCTGATTCCTATTCATCATCAAATGCTCTGGAGAATTTTCCCAGCTGAGTCCCCATTTTTTGTGCAGTTTTTGCACACATGCCCCACTGAAAGTAGGGAACCTCTTTTTCTTTGGTTTTTGATGCTTTATCCCTTAGATTTTGAGGTTTTGTTGCCTTAGTGCGTGTTTGAATTATTATCTTATTCGTGCATATGCCCCCCTCTTGGGAAGCACTTTGAAAATCTAATGTTCTGAGCTCATCTTGGGTTTTTCACTACTCTCAGGATTTTCCACTTCCTCTGGATTTCCCCAAATGCTCTAAAAACCCAGCGGATGATGTTTTGCACTGTTTTCTGAAAATCCTCTTACCTCACGGAATTTTGCATGAATCAGATTTTCTCGAAGTTCCATCTCCTTGTCAAATTCCCAGACTGGGGTTTTGGTCTATCATTTTTATGAATTTTGATGGCCCAGTCACTATATTCTACTGATTAATTGATGAGTTCAATGGTGCCTAGCATTCTCATAATTGCATTTTTGAGCTCAATCCTGTGTGCATGGTGGTTTTCATTTTGGTTGATTTTGGGGTTTTTCGAGCTTGTGTGATTGCTGACCCTGGGTGGGTTTGTGAGCTTGTTTTCGATTTCATTTAAGTGAAACTCACTTGTGTCTCCATTGAATAACCCATCCTTGGGCTTAATAGGGGTGGCAATCAAAATCTGGGCTAACTCCCCTGTGTTCATGGTGAAATTTTAGGGTTTCAGATTTTAGGCATCACCATTTCCTCTTGATTTACCTTTGGATGAGCCTCAAATTTAATGATGATCTATAGGAGGTTCAAGTTGAGCTAGTTGCGAGCCCAAGTTCCTAAAATTTGCAATCATTCGATCAATTTGAGTGAAGTCGTGTGAGAACATTGACATTCGGGTTTTCCTTCAGTTTCAGGATTTTCTTTCACTGGCGGATTTCCTCAATTTTCCTTATCCTCTATGTTTTCCCAAAATATGCAGTGATCCGGAGTTTCATCTGCTTCACGGATTTCCACTCCCTCTAGATTTTCCTAAAATTTCCGTTGTCTCTTTATTTTCTAGAATTTGTAGATTGTTGTTATTTTCAAGATTTTTGTCCTAGGCGGATTTCTCCAAAAATTTGTTGAAAATTAAGGATTGAGAGATAACATGAATTATTAGCTACTGATTGTGCATCATGTGATTAATTCGAGTACTATTAAGATCTTTTATGTTGTTTCTTATATGATTGTGATTGATTGAATGATTATTGGATGATTTTGTGCTTGTTTTGCCAAAATTCACCTGGCTAGGAATTTTTCGATAATTCCTCTTTGGCCTGGGTTCCGCAAAGGGGTGAAAATCCCAAAATGTGAAGGAAATGCTTCAACGGTATTTCAGGGGTTGATTTTGATCTTTGCTTGGATTTATTTGAATGATGAATATATTATTGGTGATGGTATAATTTTGATCCTCATGTTATGATGGATATTATTAATGGTGGTTTTTGCTGAGTGTAGGCTGAATTTAACAAGATCTTCAAGGAATCGATGGAGGAGATTAATTCAATTGAAGGAGGGTTTAAAGCATTTATTACTTCACCTGTGGCTAACCTAGATGAGTTCATGCATTTAATGCATTTTTATCCTATTTTGAATTCCTCTTGGTCGACCTATTTTATGGCCATTTATTATTGTAAAATCTAAATTGGGCTGACATATCTTGGGGGTTTCTATAAATATGGCATTCTGCCTCATTTGTAAGAGGTAGTAGAAGTCACTAGAGATAGTTCTTGGCTTAGAAGCAATTAGGGTAGTAAAGTAAGAATTAGGATTAGAAGTTAGTCAATTTTGGAGCAAGTGTTGTAACACAAAACATTAGAATTGTTGCTGATAGTGGATGATTTAATACAATTGAAGACATTGTGGTTTTTGGTGATCTCTTTGTGTTGACTTATCTTGCATGGTTCTTGTTGTTCCATCTTTTGAAATTTCTCAAGGTTATTTGATAGAATGTACAGTTAGATCTGATTCAATGGTGTTTATGGTTTGATGCTTGAAGTGTTTGCAGCAATCCCTGGTCCATGCTTTTCACAACCAACTGATTGTTAGTTTCTTTGCAAAGTTAGACTGGACTTTAATATTCCTTGTGCTTAGTTCAATTGTGTATTCTTATTCATTTCAATTGCATTACGGTTGTCTTGGATGAGGGTTAATGATTTGAAAATCTTTGATGCCTTAGAAGATTGCACTATTTCTATAAGATTGCAGATTTATCTGGGCTAAGCAAGAATTAGTTTATGAGGGATTGTTCCATTCCAAGTATTTCATCATTTTCATTGTTAATCTTAGAAATAGGTTTAATCATAGATATCTTTCTAAAACCCTTATCTTTTATTATTTCTTTTATCATTTTAGTTAGTTTTAGGATTGAAGTCTCATCATATGGTGAAATCAGATAATTCTAAGATCCAGTTATTGCTTGTAGTAAGGTCCCTTTGTGATTACCTACATTTTCACATTTATCATTGAGTTGTTTATGCATTTTCAAGACTTGACATTAGAGACCTTGGGGTTATCTCTTGAGGCTTGTTGATAGAGGTTTACCTTTCAAGAGAAATATGATTTCTATGTTCTATCTGAGTTGTTGTTGTGTAGAAAACACCATCAACAGGTTGAAGGTTTAAGGTTGAGGTTAAGAGATTGCGTTTAAGGCATAGGGTTGAGGGATAGGGGTTGATATTTGGAAGTTGGGAGGGGTTGAGGGTTGAGGTTTAAGGATTGAGGAGGACGTAGTAATAGATTATTCTTGGAGGGGTTGAGGGATTAGGTTTAAAGGTATATGGTTGATCATTGAGGGCTGAGGGTTGAAGGTTTTAAGGGGTTGATGGTTTAAGGTTTGAGGGGTTGAGGGGGTTTAGGTCAGTTAGTTGATGGCTTAGGGACAGGGATTATAGTCTCATGCTGAGGGATTAGGTCAAAAGGAGGTTTGAGGATTAAGGCTTGAGGGTTAAGGGTCGAGGGTTTGTATCAAGTGTTAAAGGTTTAGGACAGGGAATAGCCAGCTGAGGTTTGGATGGATGCTAGGGGTTGAGGCCAGGATTTAAGGGTTGAGGGTTTAAGGGATTAGGGTTTAAGGGTCAAGGGTTTAAGGGATTAGTTATTAAGGTTTGAGGGTATAAGAGTTGAGGGATTAGGCTTTAATGGTATAGTGTTGAGGGTATAATGTATAGGGTGGAGGGTTTAAGGGTTGAGGGTTGAGGGATTAAGGGTTTAAGGGTTGAGGGTTGATGGATTAAGGGTTGAAGGTATAGGGTCGAGGCATTAGGATTAAGGGTTTAATGTATAGGGTAGAGGGTTTAGGGTTTAAGGGTTGATGTTTTAAGGGTTTAAGGGTTTAGGGTTTAAGGTTTGTGGTTTGAGGGTTGAGGGTTGAGGGTTGAGGATTTAAGGGTTGAGGGTTGAGGGTTTAGGGATAGGGATTAGGGTTGAGGGTTGATAAATTATGCCTTAAGGATTGAGAGTTGAGGGATTAGGGTTTAAGGTATAGGGTTTAGGGTTTAAGGGTTGAGTGTTTAAGGGTTGAAAGTTTAAGGGTTTAAGGTTTGAGGGATTAGGCTTTAAGGGTATAGGGTTTAGGGTAGAGGGTAGAGGGTAGAGGGTATAATTTATATGGTAGAGGGTTCAAGGGTTGAGGGTTGATGGATTAAGGGTTTAAGGTATAGGGTCAAGGGATTAGGGTTGAGGGTTAAGGGTTTAGGGATAGAGATTAGGGTTAAGGGTTGAGAGGTTAGGCATGAAGGGTTGAGGGATTAGGGTTTAAGGTATAGGTTTGATGGTTGAGTGTTTAGAGATAGGGTTTAGGTTTTAAGGGTTTAAGGGTTAAGGTTTTAGGGATAGGTATTAGGGTTGAGGGTTGAGGGATTAGGGTTTAAGTTATAGGGTTGAGGGTTGAGGGTTTAGGATAGGGGCTAGGCTTAAGGGCCAGGCTCAAGGTTTAAGGCTGAGGGCCTAGGGACATGGACGGGGTCCAGGCTGAGAGATTAGGTTGAGGCTCAAGGATCAAGTGTTGAGACACATTGCAATTTAAGCGCTGATGGTTTGAAGGTGGAGGAACTAATTTTATGTGGTATAGGGTTGAGGGATTAGTGTTGGGGGTATAATGTATAGGGTAGAGGGTTTAAGTGTTGAGGGTTGAGGGATTAAGGGTTTAAAGGTTGAGGGTTGATGGATTAAGGGTTTAAGGTATAGGGTCGATGGATTAGGGTTGAGGGTTTAATCTATAGGGTAGAGGATTTATGGCTTAAGAGCTTGGGTTTTAAGGGTTTAAGGGTTGAGGTTCGAGTGTTGATGGTTGAGGGTTGAGGATTTAAGGTTTGATGGTTTAAGGGATTATCGCTGGCGCTGAGGGGTCGGCACATGTATTAGGCTCTTTAAGGGTATAGGATTGAGGGTATAATGTATAAGGATAGAGGGTCGTATAACAGGCTGAGGGACTAAGGGCCTAAGGGTTGAGATGATAGATTAAGGGTTTGAAGAGGGGTCAAGGATTAGAAATGAGGGTTTAGCCATAGGCAGAGGGTTTAGAGTTTCAAGGGGCTGACAGCTTTAAGGGATCATGGCTTAAGGGCTGAGGACTGAGGTCAAGGGTCAAGGGCCCAGGGATGGTACTGAAATGGCGGCTGAGGGACTAGGAAGCTCATATGCTCCAGGCTCACGGCTTAGGCTCTAACTCTGTGGCCGAGAGACTACAGGTTTAAGGGGCCAAGGACTGATGGATTCAGCCTGGTTATAGGCTGAGTGCCTATGGCTCAGGGACAGGGCTTAGGCTTTAAGGCTTGAGGGCTTAAGGGCTCAAGGGCTGAGGGCTTAGGATAGGGATTAGGGGTCTGAAATATCCATGGATCAAGGCTGAGGGCTGATGACGAAGGTCAGAGGGGCCTAAGGGTCAAGGGCCTGAGGGCTGGACTGGGACGGCGCACACTTAAGGGCATAGGCCGAGGACTAGGCTGGGAAGGTATAATGGCAAGGTGGTTTTAAGGGTTGAGGGATTAAGGGTTTAAGGGTTGAGGGTTTAATGTATAGGGTAGAGAGTTTAGAGTTTAACTGTTGAGGGTTTAAGGGTTTAAGGTTTAAGGGATGAGGTTTGATAGTTGAGGGTTGAGGGTTGGGGGTTTATGGATATGGATTAGGGTTGAGGGTTGAGGGATTACAATTTAAGAGTTCAAGGTTGAGGGATTAGTGTTTAAGGGTTGAGGGTTGAGGTTGAGGGATTTTGGTTTAAGGTATAGGGTTTAGGGTTTAGGGTTTAGGGTTTAAGGGTTTAAGGCTGAGGTTTTAGGATAGGGGATGATGGTTTAGGTCCATGGACTGTGCTGAGAGCTGAAGATTTATGTGCTGAGGGATTAGGCTTGCGGGTACAGGCTGATGGTTGAGGCTGGTGACAAGGGTTAAGGCACCGGGCAAGGCAGAGGTATAAGGCCTGAGGCTCAGCGACTAAGGCCTTTAGGGTTGATTAATTGCTGCCTAAGATAGGGCTGAGGGGATTAAGGCTGATGGCCTTTTCCATCACAGGTTAGAGGGGCCAAAGGTTGAGGTCTGGCGGGTTGAGGGTTTGTAAGGTGGACTAGGCTGAGGGTTGAAGACTAGGACAAGGTATATAGGTTGATAAGTGAGGGTTGAGGATTTAGGGATAGGGTTTAGGGTTTAAGGCTTGAGGGTTTAAGGGTTTAGGGTTTAGGGTTTAAGGGTTGAGGGTTTAAGGGTTTAGGGATAGGGATTAGGGTTTAAGGGTTGAGGCTATAGGATTGAGGGTTTACAGATTAGGGTTGAGGGTTTAAGGGTTTAAGCTATAGGATCGATGGTTTAGGATTGATGGTTTAATGTATATGGTGGAGGGTTTAGGGTTTAAGGGTTGAGGTTCGAGGGTTGAGGGTTAAGAGTTTAGGGATAGGGTTTAGGGTTTAAGGGTTGAGGGTTTAGGGATAGGGATTAGGGTTCAAGGTCGAAGGATTAGGGTTTAAGGTATAGGGTTGAGGATTTAGGGTTAATGTATAGGCTTGAGCTTATAGGGAATTATAGTGAAACTTAATATCACACGCAAAATGAGACATACAAAGCACTTACAAGATGTCATGATTTCTTTAAGAAAGGTCTCATAGATGTAAATCAGTCCAAACCCCTATTGACACAGATGATAGTTGAAAAACCTTTACAAAATTAACTTTTTCAAAACATGAGTGCGCTTTGGAAAAGTTGAAATTTGGTTGTTTATAAAGCAAGCCAAAACGTGCTCATGTTATAATACAAGCACATTTTTTCTTACTCTAAAAATGTAAAAAAAAGGTAGGGAACCCATGATCCAGACCCACATGCTTTGTTATTCTCTTGCTCTTCCACATGATCCAACAATAAAATGCTTTTTCATGTTGTTGGGGAAAGCACATGCAAAATTTACACACTCCACCTTTGCACCAACTTTGCACCACCTTTTTTCATTTTCCAACTTAGGAAGGAGGAAAGAATAGATTTTTTATATCAAATTTAATTATATGAATTGAAATTTTCTTATTTGTAGTGTTGCAAGGTTAATTATAATTTTATTGTTATAATTTCACTAGTTTTTAGTAATTTTATTAGATTTATATGAAATTAAACATTGAAAAGGAAGCAAGTTCATGAAAAGCTCAAATTCTTGAGTATTTTGATGCAAGAAGAAAAACAAACTATACATAATTGGGTAGTTTCTCAAATTGAATCTCCAATTTTAAGGTATGTCAAGTCTTTATGCATGTGCTTTACATTTTCCTTCACTCTCTTATGTTTTGTTATCACTTCCTATCATACATGCTTAATATAATACTTCGATTTTGTTATCATGTTGATTTTAGGATTAGATTTTTCTATGTATTCAAAATTATGAGTGCTCAACATACATAGCTGTAATCAAATGCATTAGATGGGTATGTGCAGGATCATGATGGGTATGTGGTTGACGACTTTTTTTACCCAAAATTGATGAAACTAAAAAGGTTTTTAAAAGATATTCTCAACTTTCCACCAATATAAATTATGCTTTACTTTGAATTTAATAAATAATTATTATTCATTTTCTATTTGAATTACAACTAAAGTCCCGATTGATGGTGATGATTTGAAAAACATCTACAACTTCTCAAATGGTATCACATTTTTTGAATCAAATATGCTTTTCATCTCTATGCTTCACAAACTATAAGATTAAAAAACAAAAATGGAATTTCATGAATTTTTGACCAAGCGGCGTAATGTATATGAGTTTTATATTTTTTAAAAAGTTGTAATAAAACTGCAATTGTTTATTTATTTGGAAAAAAATATAAAAAATATTCATCACATCAAACATGAACTTACCCATATCTAAAATCTTATAAAAATATATTATTTTATTGTGGTTAGGTGGCTTATTATTGTTACCGCATTATTTTTTCCCTAAATTTAAGTACTAATGCATTGAAATTTCACTACCAATAGATTTTATTTTTTAAATAAACCTAGTAGTTTAGAAACTACATTCAATTTTCCACAGACTCTATTCTTATATATATTTTAAATAATATAGATAACTTATTCAAATTTTTACGTCAAGTTCCCTAACTCTAATTTTTTTGAATTTTTCGCCACTTAAGGGCGTGTTTTTTCCATGATGATCTTGCACATATGCAAATTTTGTTATTATAATTAAATGTATCATATTAATCATAGCTATAACTTTATTAGGTCTTTCAAAACTATATTAGGAAAGTCATAGCTTTATTGGGACTATCTTAACTTCATTATGGCAATCTTAATGAATCTATGAACTTACCTCTTCTATCAACTCTAACTTGAACTTAGAGTTTCTACATTCCTTCTTGATTAGGGCCTTGAGTTCTTTGAACTTATTAAATTTTTTAAATTTATGCCTCAAGAAGTTTACAATATAACATTATCATGTCCCTCTCATCCCAATTAAATTACATTCGACCCAACCAGTCTATCATACATTTGACACCTCCATTCCATATTTTTCTTATATCCCACAATCCACTCACATTCCATAATATTCTCATGTTCCACAATCCACCTATTTAATTATATCTGAAAATCCTCCCACTTTTACACCCCTTAATAATCCAATCATTCCACAAAACCAATATCCTAACCAACCTCAGTCTTCTTCACATCTCACCAAACATGCCTACATCCTACAAAATTACTCATATTTAAATCCAGCACAAAATCCATCCTATCCTAGCATCCTCCAAACTTCACCATATAACAATCCTCTTCAACATCAATAATATTCATCTCAACCACCTCCACAATCATATACCAATCCTCCTCAATATCAATCATATTCATCTCAACTATCTCCACAATCATATAATCATAGTCAACATCAATCACACCCATCTCAATCACCTCCACAAGTATATACCAATCCTCCTCAACATCAATCACATTCATCTCAACATATCCAATAGTCATATGCTAATCCTCTTGAACATCCATCACATCCATCTTAACCACCTTCACAATCATATACAAATCCTCTTCAATATTAATATTATCCATCTCAATTCCCACAATTGTACTTCAATCCTATAAAAATTCAATATTATCCTTCTCAACCCCCACAAAAATCACATTTTAATCCACCTCAAAATTAATTTCACCCTTCTCCACCTCCACACAATCAATACATCAGCCATCCAAGATCTAATAAAGTGGTTCCTTCAACATTAATGACCCCTAATCAATAATTGGATGACATGAAATATGCAATTAAAGATTTTCAAGATATAAATACCAAGAAATAGTTTAAAATTGATGAGATATGCCTATATCCCTTTGATCATTCTATTATAATGACACATTTCCCTTGTACTTTTTTTCTTCTAGAATTCCTTCATTGAAATCCACACCTCTTATGTTGGTTTGATCTTTGGGGAAGAAGGGCTAACCCTATTTAGGAAATACTTGTGGGTTTGAAGTGAAATCATCAACTCATTTATTTTCATCTTGAAGAGTTCTTTAATGCTTTCTATTTCAATGACTATTGGTTCAAATATTGTAAGAAAAATCCTAAGGATATTCTCAACAATTGTCTTCTCTTCTATAGTTTCTTCATTAATCCTTAACTAATAGTTTCATATTCCTTGATGCCCCTCCTTGTGTTGTTTGCTACTATATTCATGCACAAAATTGAGAATCAATAAAAATTTCCTTAGTTTCATATTCATTGCTGCCCCTTTTGGACTATCATATATTGTGAGTATCATAATTTCATGGCAAATATCATATTTGTGTAAGATATTTCTTTACTTGATTAGTACTATGGTGGAACTAATCTTTGTCTCTTTTTCATGCTATAGATAAAATTCTTTGTCATGCCAAGGAAATGATCAAGGATTCCTTTAACACATGAGGAACAAGAAGCTAAGAATGCAAAGAAAAAAGAAAAAATGAGGCAACTTTTTCAAAAGAGGAAATTGAACATGATAGAAGAAGACATGTCAATCGAAGAGGAACAAGAAGATAGGAATGCAAAGAAAAGAGAAAAAATGAGGAAACTTCATGAAAAGTGGAGATTGGACAAAATAGAAGAAGATGTTCCAATTGAAGAGGAACATGAACCTCCTCTATTGCAAGTTGGAGACATGTCCTCTACTACAAGTCAAGTTGGAGGGACACCATCTACCGCATCTCAAGTTAAAAGTACATCATCACTCACATGTGAAGAAGGAGGTACCCCATATATCCCATCCCAACTTCAAGGTACATCATCTATTCCATCTCCTATTGAAGGTATGCCATCTATCCCATCTCATTTAAATATTTGATGAAATTCCAAATGTTAAGAAAAAATTACCTTTAAGAGCACTTCATAATTTTTTTTGTAGAAATCCAAGTATTTGATTGATATGGATGAGAATATTTTGTAGCCGATGGAAGGTAATATTCTAAAATATACTTGTAAAATATATTCTTATAAGATTTGGAGAGTGTTATTTGAAAAATCAAATGATACCGGAAGATGTCAACTATTTGTTGAAATAATGACAAATATAAAGTATAGGTCCATTATGAACATTCTTGGATTGAGAACATTGGAGGCTTCAAGTGAAAAATCTCTTGTGAAAAATCTAATGAGTGCATATGAGAGTGTGGGTAACACCTCACGCACAAAAGATAGTAATGTCACACGACATGAAATTACATCAATAATAGTAAGTAATAAAATGAAGAAAGATCATCTCATTAGAAATATAAATCAAGCATGGAGAATAAATATAAAAAATTTATCAAGAGCCATTGGAATGTGCCAAATAATTGAGGAAACCGATGACAATGAATTATGGGAATTCTCACGGAAACTACCATGAAAAAGATAAACCAATTGTTGAAGCATTGAGATCAATAATTGAAGACTTTTGGAAGAATAACACAAGGTTATATCTAAATCAAAGGGATTTTGTAAGAAGGATAATTATTAATCGAAACCGTGAGCCACATCCAATGAATTTTTTGTATATGAATCAAACACAATTTTTTGCTAAATTTCTAGAGATGTATCCTCAAGTTAAAAAATTTCAAAGATATTTTGAAATGCTAAATCGTTTCTATGTCAAAATAAATCATAGATGCACTACTTGTTATAGAGTACATATTGAGGTTTCTAAGCATTTTGATGTTTACCGGTCTAAATGTTTAGATTTCCACACTAACAATGTTTTGCAGGACTATGGTATACATGCCCCACCTACATCTTCAAGAGATTTCATATCAATAATTTTATGTGAAAGAGAGGAAAGTTAATTATTCTATAGGAAATTATGCTTGGATGACACATGTCAGCACTGTGGTGGCTTGCAACATATACCAATATGTGAACATATGGAAAGTACACATGCTGTTGGAAATGAACTAGTAGAGTTTAACAAGTATAAGACAGTGGACTACAATACAAAAGATGGTAAAGAAGCAAAAATTTGTGATTTGGTTATTCAAAAGATTCCAGTGTATTAGTTTATTTCTACATTTCGTGACAGTATAGTGTATAAGTATGCAAGGTATGCCCACATAGCTCAATGGTTGGACTTGCAATTCAATTTATGCAAGGACACATTTCCACTTGGTAGCATTATTTCAATTTTTGACTTTACAAAGAACTACAGCCTACAACCACAATGTGAGGTGCAATCACACTATTACAAATCCACACAAGTTTCTATATTTGTGCACATAGTATTCATTCATTCCAATGAAAGTATAGAGGATGATAGAAAGATCATAAGGGAGTATCATTTTTATAGTAGTGATGATCATACACATTCTACAAAGTTTGTGCAAGGTTGATTTTAGGTGTTTTACCATGATTTGGTTAGAAGGGACATACCATATCATATGGTCAGATAAGTGTGCATCACAATTCAAGAACTTGTGGATGTTCTATTGCTTGAAAAGGATGCATAATATTATAGGTTTTCAACATATGTGGAACTTTTGTGAGATCGAGCATGGAAAGGGGGAGCATGATGGTGTAGGATCATGTATCAAAAGAGCCATAGCATGAGAAGAGTTAAAGTAGAAAGACAATGCAAAGTTGACAGATGAAAAATCAATCATCAAGTGGTTTAATACTTTGATGGGTCCAAGTAATGAAGGTAAGTCTTTAGTTCATAGATTTTTTTGGTTGATAGATGATACTAACATTGCACAATATGATAATTGTTCTACATTGATAGGATCAAGTGAACTACACTCTTTTAGAAGCTCTAATGTAGGTTGATGGAGTATCCATATGTGGAAGATGGCACGCATTTGTTTCTCATGTACAATTAAAATCTTGAATGAGTACAAGTCAAAGGAGTAGGTTGACAAATGGTGGGTAAGTTTTCTTAGCCCACTTGACATGTATCAACTCTTTATGGAACTGGAACTGGCATAGATGGAATCATCGGTTGAATTTGATCACATATCAGATCTAGTTCAACTAGGTAATATATCTAATTGTATAGTTTTTGAAATTCCTAATGTTATCTTAATTTATAGTGTTTTTGTAATGTTGACTAAATTCATCAAATTTATTGCACATATCAATGCAAAGCATGTTTATGCAGTTATTACAAATGAAGATAATGAAGAGGAAACCATTGTTGAGGTCAAAAATAAATTGGAGGCACTAGTTACAGATGGAGAAAACATTGAATATCCTATAGGCTTGATGGTTGTTACTAGAACATGGCTTAGAAGGTACCCACATAAGAGTGTTAATGTTTGGTCATTTCAAAACTTTGAAATGCATTGAAAAATTCTTCATTACTCAAACCTTGTTGTGGCATCCAATGTTCATTTGATCAAATACAGGGTTATACATTTGAACAAGAACTTGAAAAAGGTGCATGAGTCTGACCATGAGGCAATACTTGACACAATAAAGAGTAGAGTAGACAAAAATGGTTCATTGGATTAATTTGTAAGTATGCACATTGAATTTTCAAAGTCATTTTATTGATATTAATGTATTACCACTGATAGTTAGACCTTTTGTTGTCAAATTTCAACCTTACTTATGTTTTGGTTCCAAATTTCATATGGCATAGGAAGGACTTACTCCCCCTCTTTAACTTAAAGTTTCTCTTTTTTTGTTGCTGAATTTTTACACATATACAGTGAATATTGGGTAGATTATATGAATATGTATGGCAAGTCTATTTAAAATGGCACATACTGTAATTTATTGTGATAAAAATTACACTCACCATCTTTTGTTTTGTTTCACTATCAAATCAAAATGACATGATGTGGTTCCCTTAGTGGTGGTAAATGGACCATCTTCTTAGGTGTAAAAATTTGAATGATAACTATAAAAATCATATAGACAATAAATAATCATCAAGACATTGAAGATTGCTCCCAGTAAGGGTAAACAAGTATAATATAATGTGTAGGTACATAGGATATTAGCATCAAGGTACATTCACATTTATAAAAAAATGAATCATTTGTAATAACCATATTATTTTTCATCTTCATTTTATTATTGATATTTTTAAGATTCTACTCTAAGATAGGGCAATCATGTGCTTCTATTTATTTATTGTTAGTCATAAAGTTCATATTTAGGTTCTAGCCAATTTGATCAACAATAGTAGCACCTAGCACTTGGGAATGACCAATTGATAATTAGTCCTTTCACTATCACACTTCAACTTTACTTATGTAGAAAATAAAATCATTTATAATATTTTATTTATAATGTTGTGATCTGAAAATTGCATGCTAGAACGTTTCAAGCTACATTGCACCGATGATTTCTCTTAACAGACAAAAGTGTAAAAGGGTAACAAACTTTGATGAGATGTTACTCTAAAACTATGGAACTTCAAAAAATTATGTCTAAAGGCACATGATCATGTAGGGCCCCTTTATAACAACATCTCTCATTTTTTCATGCCTCTAATCCATTTTCCCATGGTGAAAAGTTTTTAGTCAATGGAAAAAGTGTCAATTACATGTAGTGTAAAGTTGAAAAGTGGTGTAATTTTTGTTCTATTTGTTGTGTGACTGAATTGACAGTTTTGACACATCTATATGGGTGGATTTATGCTAGAGAAGGTCATGTTTCACACCCTTGCATGTAAAAACGTTCTAAGCTAAACTGCACCACCAATTTCTCTTAAGAGACCAAAGTGCAAAAGGGAAGCAAACTTTGATGAGTTGTTACTCATAAAGCATGGCACTTAGAAAAAAAATTCTAAAGCTACAGGGTCATGTAGGGCCCCTCTACAGTAAAATATCTCATTTTTCCATACCTCCAATACATTTATGGGTATGTGTAGGATCATCATGGAAAAAATAGGCCCTTAGGTGGCAAAAAAATCAGAAAAATTAGAGTTAGAAAACTTGACGTAAAAATTTGAATAATTTATCTATATTATTTCAAAAATATGTAAGAATAGAATTTGTAGTAAATTGAATGTAGTTTCTAAACTACTAGATTTTTATTTTTTTAAATAAATCTATTTGGTGAAAATTTGAAATTTCAATGCAAGAGTACTTTAAATGTCAGGAAAAAATAGAAGTAGGTGTCCATTCGAACACCCAATTACAATAAATGATAATATTTTTAAAATATTTTAGATATAAGTAGAGGATCATGTTCTGATGATGCATATTTTTTTATACCTTTTTCCATAAAAATTAATTATGACTATTACAAATTTAAAAATATAAAAACCTCATATGTCCGACCACCTTAACTTACACAAAACTTCATGAAATTCAATTTTTCTTTTTCAATTCAATATTGTGACATAGAATGGCATTTTTTAGATTCAAAAAATGGGATACCATTTGAAAGCTATAGATGTTTTTCAATCAGCCTATCAATCAAGACTTTACTCGTAATTCAAATTGAAAATGAATAATAATTATTTATTAAATTCAAAGTAAAGCATAATTTATATTGGTGAAAAGCTGAGAATATCATTTAAAAACTCTTTTCGTTTCATTAATTTTGGGTAAAAAAAAGGTCACCAACCACATACCCTACAAATACCCATCGTATTGCCACTTTTTGGCCCATCATGATCCTACACATACCCTTACCCGTGGTGACAAGTTTTCTATCAATGGAAAAAGCATCAGTTGCATGTAGTATAAAGCTCCAAAATGGTGTATTTTTTTTTCATTATGTGACTATACCGAAAGTTCCAAAACATCTGAATGAGTGGGTTTATTCTACGTAAGGTCCTTTTTCACACCCTTACATGATGGAACATTTTGAGCCACATTGCACCAGTGATCTCTTAAGAGACCAGAGTGCAAAAGGGAAACAAAATTTGATGACCTATTATTCAAAAACCATGACACTTAGAATTTTTTTTTCTAAATTTATAGGATCATGTAGGGAATTTCTACAATAACCTCTCCCAATTTTTCATCTCTTCAATCCATTTTCATTTGGTGACAAGTTTTCAATTGATGAAAAAATGGTCAAATGCATGTAGTGTAAAGTTGCAAGGTGGTGTAATTTTTTTTCTATTCATTGTGTGAGAAAACCAATAGTTCCAACACATCTGGATAGGTAGGTTAACACTAGGCAAGGTCTTGTTTCACACCCTAGCATGTGATAATGTTTTGAGCTACATTGCACCAATGGTATCTCTTAAGAGACCAAAGTGCAAAAGGGTAGTAAACTTTGACAATATGTTACTCAAAAACCATGGAACTTAGAAATTTTTTTTATAAAGTTAAAAGATCATATAGGGCCCCTCTACAATAACCTCTCTTAGTTTTTCATATCTTTGATCCATTTTTTCGTGGTGACAAGTTTTTTGTCAATAAAAAAACTGTCAAATGCATGCAGTGTAAAGTTGCAAGGTGGTGTAATTTTTGTTATGTTCATTGTGAAACCAAACCAACTATTCTAACATGCATGGATGGGTAGGTTAATGCTATGAAAGTTCTTGTTCCACACCCCAGCATGCCAAAACATTCTGCGCTACATTGCACTGATGATATCTCTTAAGAGACCAAAGTGCAAAAGGGCAGAAAACTTTGATGACTTGTTACTCGGAAACCATGTCACTTAGAAACATTTTTTTGAAGGTACAAGATCATGTTGGGCCCCTCTATAATAACCTCTCATTTTTTTATATCTCTGATCCATTTGCCTATGGTGACATGTTTCCAGTCAATGGAAAAAGCATCAAATGCATGCAATGTAAAGTTGCAAGGTGGTGTAATTTTTTATTTGTTTGTTGTGCAACCAAACTGATAGTTCCAAAATGTCTAGATGGGTAGGTTAACACTAGAAAAGGTCCCATTTTACACCCAAACATTTTGAAACCTTCCAAGCTACATTACGTTGATGATATCTTTTAAGAGACCAAAGTGCAAAATGGTAGCAAACTTTGACAATCTATTACTCGAAAACCATCGCACTTAGAAAAATTCTATCTAAAGTTACAGTATCATGTAGGGCCCCTCTACAATAACCTCTCTAATTTTTTCATATCTTCAATCCATTTTCCCATGGTGACAAGTTTTCAGTTGATGGAAAAAGTGTCAAATGCATGCAATGTAAAGTTGCAAGGTGGTGTAGTTTTTTTTCTATTTGTCGTGCAAGTAAACTGCTAGTTCCAACACATTAGGGTTGGTAGGTTTATGTTAGGAAAGGTCTTGTTTCACACCCCATCATGCTAGAATGTTCTGAACTACATTACAGGGGCAATTTCTCTTAGGAGACCAAACTATGAAAGGGAAAAAAAATTACGACCTATTACTTGAAAACCATGGCTCTTAGAAACATTTTGTCTAAAGGTATAAGGTCATGTAGGGTATCTATACAATAACCTCCCTAAGTTTTTCATATATCCAATTCATTCCACTATGGCAACCATGTTTCAAATG
>VDFB02353493.1:43192796-43322020 GCA_007258455.2 Sequoia sempervirens
CGTACGTCATGCTATAATTAACGTTAGGTTTTTCTTGTAGAAATCATTGAGTTTGTTTTACCACAAACTAGACACAAATTCAAGGTTCCATGGTGTAGTGGTTAGCACTCTGGACTTTGAATCCAGCGACCTGTGTTCGAATCCCGGTGGGACCTCGAAGGTTTTAATGTTGACAGTTTTGTTTGTTTGGAAAAAAGCTAGTCCGCTAAATTGATCTATGTTTTGCATGAAAAAATTATTCCAGCTTACAATGGATGCAAAAGAAAGTATCTAGAACACATCGCCTATAATAATTTTCTTTCTTTTATCATTGACTTATTTGAAGTTTTATTGTGTTTAAATTTAGAATATGATAATTATGTGGGTGTGTTATGAGACATTAATAATCTAAGATTTGTATCATTTTATCTGATACAACGAACAATTATACACAAATCTTCATCAAAATGGTATAGACTCTAATAATACACAACTCTTAAACACTGATATTAGAAAGGGCCGACACTGTTGATGTGGAAAGGGTAAGTTTGAAATTTATAGTTATTGCTCGAATCAAATTCTTCAACTTGTTGAGAATATCATCACTATTCTCATTTGAATGATACTGTTAGATAAAAATGAAGTTATGTTAACAACAATTGTCAATATTATCATTTAAATGACACTCTAAGATTAAAAATGCAAGTTATGTTAACAAAAAAAAAATGAAGATCATTGATGATAGTCTTTATCTCTAAGTTTTCTCTTAAGGGAAACAACCAATACATGTTCATGTTAAATATGATTGGTTGTAGCAATTCAATATGGTGTATATAAAGTAATTTGGCAGTCTTGATACTTACAATAAAATCTCTTTCAATTAATATGAAGTAATTTTCACACAACTAATTATAATATGGATTGTTAATATAAGATCCTCTATAAGATAGAGTCGTGACATTCATGATGCTATGGTAAACATTATGCTTTTTTTTTAATGTCTTCAATCTTTCTATATCGAATGCTTGTAATGCAATTGTATATAAATTTATTGTGACAGTAGAAGAGCATTAAACATTCAATTATTTTTTAGAAGTGATGATGCATCTACCAATGTGAATTACAGAAAAAGATAAGTATATGATTTAAAAAAAAAAAAAAAATTAATGTGTTTTTATGATCCATGCAATGCGTGTTAAGAAAAGGTGTGTTGTCCACCTTAAATAATGTTATAATGTAATATTTATTATCTGTGGTGCACCTAAGGGATCTAGGGATGCATGCATCACATGGGGTTAACATTCATAGGGCCACTTTAAGTGGTGTATGTAACATTGTGATAAATATTTAATGTGGGGTTGCACATTGGGTAAGTATTTAATATTTGGAAAAATTAGTACCATAAAATAAATGTGGGGGTTAATGGTTTTGTAAGCTCATGGTATTAGTCAAATGGTTTTATGTAATACTACTTGGTAGGTTTGTGTAAGCTTATGTCTATAAAAACAAGCACATGGATAGTTGTCTGGAGTTGGCTAGTTGACTAATTTGGCTAAGGGGTTGAAAGCATCTCTTGTTTGCATTTGTGGGGGTTGAAGCATGACATGGGATGCGTTGTTACATGATCTTAATTATGAATCCAAAGACAATACCTGGCGTGCAACCTGCAATATTGTAGAATTTTTATAACAAAATAACAAACTCGAAAAGATATGTATGTAGCTCCAAAAACTAAATCATTCACTTCCAAATTAGAGTTTGTAAATTTGGAGAAGAATTCCAACAGTCACCACATTATTTGGAATTCAAAAATGAGCATATGAAACAATAAAAAAATAATTTAAAAAAAAACATGTATGTTTTCACTACCCCAACTTATAACTCTTAGCTCAGTGATCAGAATCTAAACTTCTTTACCTCATTGAAAAGGTCTCAAAAAGATATAATTTTATTCCCTTAAATCAAATGCCTTCAATTATTCAATATAAGGGACTAGCAACAATTTTGACCCCAAATTTTGCACCAAAGACCTCCAAAAATGTAATTTACTAAAATGTAGAAATATCAAAAAAAAAAAAATAGTATTTTACATCCTTGCTTGTGTCAACACCTTTATACTACTCTGGATCATTACATGCTTGCTCACATAGAGTGCTTATAAAGAGTTTTTTTTAAGGGTATCCATGGAAACTTTAAAGGTGTATTGTAATGATTTCATTGTTGAATAATTCATGAGTGATGGATGCTTTTGGAGGGTGGGTTTTCTCAAGGTATATCTTATGTCATCTTTGATGGTATGTTGTATATTATTTTGTATATGAATTTCAAATTCTAGTTTGTATGATTTTCTTTATTTGAGTTATATGAAAATTACCTTTGGAGGCTATATATTTCCTTTTATTTGGTATGATAGCAATGGTTGTGGTTGGTATAAACCTTGTTAGAGTAGATTTGGTGCATAGTTGAATCCAGAGCTTGGCATGAAAGAATGAAGACATTACAAGGCATGACGGTTTTGTGCAAGTTGTTTTTGTAGATTTGGGGTTTTAGGGTTGCAAATATGTGGTTATCTTTTATAGATTTAATTTTATGATTTTTTGTTGGAAAAAGGGATTTTTTGGGTGTTCACCATGAGGGTTTTGTAGGGGAATGTTATTAGATGACCCCTTGGGACAAAATAAACCTCACCATTGGATCCAGGATACCCAAAAGATGAAGATTGACATTAAATTCGGCCTATTTTGAGTACTATGAAAAAATGAAAAAAAATTGCCCCCTACTCTAGCCATATGGCCATCTATAGAGATTTTTTTTTCTTACACAATAAATTAAAAAAATAATAACAATAATTAAATAGGGAGGTTCTGCAGACCCCCCACATACCCTATGGTTCTATCGCAAGTGGTACCAGCTGACAGTCGATATGAGGTCACTGGTGGTTGGGTCAACGAGCCCTTAGGCCCTCGAACTACCCCTCCACCCCTCCCACACGACCACCACCACCATGAGTGGGAGTTTAAACATTTAAGCCACCAAAATTAAAAATTTAATCTGATTTAAATACCCTGTCAAGTCCACTGCTCCATAACCACCGCAACAAGTTTAATTGGGAAACAACTTTTTTTCAAGGGGCATAACTTTGTCCTAGAGTGTCGAATTTTCAATTTCTTATAGTCATTGGAAAGATGGTTCTGAAAGATACACTATGGTATCAGTTGTTTTCTAGATTTTTTGTTTTGACAAATAAATGCTTGTTGGAAGTTGGATGTTCTTTTTAGACTTGGAGAGGTCATAACTTGTGCATACAAAGTTGGAATTTGGACTTCTTATAGTTAATGGAAAGATAAACAAAGCACTACATAATGGATTGGGTTTGGAGATGTTTTAGCATGATTTGTTTGTTGTTATTTCTATCTAAGTTTTTTATGATTTATTGTTGACTATGGTAGTTTTGTGAGCTTATGGCATATTGAATCTTAGTGATTTGGTGTTTGAGTCATTGTATACTAATGTACATCTCCAATTATCCTTATTTGATATGGTTATCAATATATTGTTGACTTTGTATGTTGCATTGTTGGATCTACAAGTTCTGCAGTGTTGTAGGTTGTTTATACTTATAGGCTGCATATATGACTCGGATGTGGATTTTCTATACCCATAGATGTTTCAACATTGTTGTAGATTCTAATTTGTAGCTTGGTTTAGTCACTTATTTTTCTAGTTTGTTTGTCACTTTGAGGTGGAGAGATGGTGTTACCAAGTACATTCATGATGTGGGACCTATGTTATTTGACTATGTGATATAGACGTGTGTCACAGTGGGAGTTTAATGCTAGTACATTTGATAGCGATCATGGTGTCATGGATGTTCCTTGTTCCTTTAGGACTTTGACATGACATGATTGTTTATGCAAGTGTATTATTGGTGGTGTTGGATTGATTCATGTTTGTTTGTGGTAGTGTATCTTCTTTTGAGATGGTTATCACAATGTCATAGATAGCTTGTTTACACACTTTAGTGGGATATTTTCACAATAATGGTCTGGTGGTGTTGTATCTTCCTAGTTTTGGAGATCATGATTTTACTCCTCCTTTAGGAGCTCTTGGTGTTGAGTTCTTTGATTGTGTTCGGGCTATGAAGATCTTCCTCTAGGAGATGGTTGTCATGATGTCATGGATAGCTCGATATCATAGTTTAGTGGGAGCTTTTGGAAATGATGTGGATTCATCACTTGGTGATGGATGATCTTCTATAGTGGTTGTTGGTGTTGTGGATGATCTCTTGGATCCTATTTCTTATATAGTGAGAGTTTGTTGACATATTGAGTTTCATTGAAAAGAGATGATTATCTTCATGTTGTTTGGAGATGTTGACATCCCAATACCATGGAGGACTCTTTGAGTCTTTGGTTGAGATGTTGGTTATGATTTGTCAGTTTTGATAGGTAATCCTTGCTTATAGGATGGTATGCTATTATTTCATGGTGGACTCTTGATCACATGTTAGAGTTTTTGCATGATATAGGTGCTATTGGGAGCATGATATGTTCATTCAAGAATATTATCTTATTTTGAGGAGATGTGAGATCATGATGTCGTGATTGAGTTCTTGATTCAACTGTTGGAGCCTTGACATTAACCTTGTTGGTTCTCTTGGTATTGAGTATATTCATTTTCTTTGGAGCTTCATGAGAATGTGATGTTGTATTTGGATCTTAGCATGGATTGATTGGTTATTTAAGTTCTCATGAATACTTGGAGACGTAGGTGAGGCTAGGAGATCTCTTGGGATTAGAGACTTGTGTTGAGATAATTACTCTTTGATGAGGTTTCAACAAGAAGTTTAAGGAGCCTACACCTTGGTTGGACATGAGTTCAACAAATACCTATGAGGAGATTGTTCTTTGATGAGTCTTGGATATCTTGGAGGAGCATTCTTATTCCCCACTCTTGGTCCACTCGACAGTTTGTCATATAAACAACATTGCCCATTCTTGTTTTCAGATGCATTATGTTTTGTGCTTTGTTTTCTTATGGGAATGAGTCTTGAGCCCTAATGATTGGTTTTGGAAGAATTTTTTGAGGATTATTTAGCATGATTTATTTGATTATTTATCTTCTCATGCATATGAATCTTGATCTATGGTTTTCTAGTTTTGGAGGGTTCATTTAAGGAGTATTAGCATGTTTATCTCCTTCTGCATTGTGAGATTATTCATTGATGTTGAGTTTAGGAGTTGTTATTGGGCTTATTCCCTTGGTTGGGAATGAATTTGGTTTGATCTTCCTTTGGTTTGAGATGCATACATCTTGGTCATGCTTAGATGTGGATGATGTTATTCTCTTTTGGGCTTTATGGAGGAGATCATACTTATCATACCTTAGCATTTAGATGTGTGTGTAGAAGGACATGCTATAGGTTTTGATTTGTAGGAACTCTCTCTCTTTGGTCTTGTTCTTCTTCTTGAATGTTTGTATTCCCATGATATTGGAGTTGAGATTTGTGTGGAGCTCTAGTGATCACTATCTTTGTGGCCATGTGTTGTTACTTGTACTTCATTGTTTATTGGTGACAACATGGAGGCTTCTTGATCTCTTTCTTTTGTTGAGTGTGGAGAACTTAAGAGAGTTGTGAAGACTTGTGGTGAGAATGCAACAATTTTTTTTTTAGGTTTTACATATCATTGTGGATGTTCCTTAGTACTACATGATGTTGGTTACACCTTCTAGGTGATGTTGCTGGTGGATTTTGGATGCCTTGATCATTTTCAAATTTGACATTACCTATGTCGTGGGAGTTCCTAGATGTGTGTGTTCTTCATTTTCAGGTTTGGCACATCGAGTTTGTGATTGCATTTTATGGTTTACATATATGTTGACGGCATGAAGTTCACTTGTTATGATGTGTATACCTTTGAGGTATGGATAGTTGGATGTGTTAGCACTTGATGTGGGTGTTATTTCAGCTATGGTGATTTTTCTTGGTGGCTACTAATGCATACTTGTTATCTTTGGATTGAGTGTTTGTGTTTTAGGATATCAGTTGGAGGTAGAACTTATGATTCTTTGTGATAGATGGTGTGGAATCTCTTTGGATGGATTCTTATTTTTTTGCATTAACATGATGGATGACGAGAGCATTCATTCTTGAGATGGTGGTCACCTTGTTTCTTTTTGTAGGTATCTTGATGGAGCACACAAAGCACTTTGATTCCTTGATGGTATATGCGGCTATAGGGATTGTTTCCCTGTTGATGTTTGAGTTTACTTGTTTACCCCTTATGAAATATATATAACACATGGGAGAATGTTAGGAAAAGGTGTGTTGTCCACCTTGCATAATTTCATAATGTAATATTTTATTATTTTTGGTGCACCTAGGGGATCTAGGGATGTGTGCATCACATGGGGTTAGCATTCTTGGGGCCACTTTATGTGTTGTATGTAACATTGTGATAAATATTTAATGTGGGGTTGCACATTAGGTAAATATTTAATATTGGGAAAACTTAGTACCAAAAAGTAAATGCGGGGATTAATGATTTTGTAATCTCACGTTATTAGTCACATGGTTTTATGTATTACTATTTGGTGGTTTTGTATAATATTATGTCTATAAAAGAAAGCACATGTAATGTATGGAGCTAATTAAAATAAATTCTTCAATGGAAATTAATTTAAATCACTCACACTAAAATCACTGGAAAACACTTCTTCAAAGGAAATAAATTCTTGCAACATTTTTTGTTCCCTTGTCTATAATTTGTAGCCAACAACTTCAAACTCAATTAAATTATGCATTTATGGAACTACAATCAGCCCAAGAGGACAATGGGATACAAAAATTCCATACAAGACTCTAGGAAAACTCAAATACAACATATTTGTAGCAGCAAATCAAGCCCTCACAACATAAATTTCTTTCAATTCTTGTATCCACAACTTTTCGCAACAATCCCAATACTATTTTCTATTAATTTAGCAAATAAAATTACAATCAATTCAAAAGACAATAGGCTACAAAAAGACCCTCACAAACTCCTGGTAAATACAACAAAAAATTATTTTCAATCAGCAAATCAAAGATTTGAAACGGAGCTTCTCTCCAACACCTACAACAAATAGCTACTCTCAACAACACAACCCTTTAATATGCAACTGCTGGTGATGTTACACCTCTGCAACCAACCTTCAACCTGCAAAAATACCATGAAATCACCTTCTTGGTGGTATGCTACACCTTCATAAGTCTTCCTCTCTAATCTGGAAAAAAAATAAACTCAAAAATCATTTTTTTCTTCTCAATAAACAACTCCAATTTACATGAAATACAAATGCAAGTTCATTTCAGTTGAATTTGCTTTCATTCCAAAAGAATCTCCCAAAAATCCACACCCACTTCTTCAAATCCTTTAATTAAATTAATTTCCATCAATAAAATTGAATAAAATAAGCTTTTCAACTTCAGACCTGCTATGAATGGTAAACAGTGGTTTAATTATTTTCTTGATTTTTTCTTTGAAAGCAAAAATCATCTTTTTCAAACTTGGGCGCCCACCTCCTGATTCCCTATTTTTTAGGAGTTGTGGAATTTCAAATTTGGAGTTACAAATAAAATTGGTAACCTCCAAGAACCCACACCTTCCTCTTGCTTTTTCAATATTTTCACTTTTAAGCATATTCTCCACTATCTCACCTTATCTTGTTTTGACCAAATTTGCTCCAAATTGAAATTTCAAAATCCAACATGACATGACACTCAAATGCACTCCAAAATTTTAATTTCACATGACAAAATATGAAATTCAACTCACAACAAAAATTGAAATAAAATCAAACTTCATTTGTTGACACAAGATAGCAATGATGCCATGGATGCTCTTGCAACAACATGGGTAGTTGTCAAAGGTTGGCTAGTTGGCTAATTTAGCAAAGGAGTTGACAGCATCTCTTGTTTGCATTTTTGAGGGTTGAAGCATGGTATGGGATGTGTGGTTACATGCTTGTTCACATGGAGTGCTTGTAGAGAGCTTGTGTTTCAAGGGTATTCATGGAGACTTTGAAGATGTATTATAATAATTTCATTGTTGAATAATACATGATTGGTGGATGATTTTTGAGGTTGGTTTTTTCCCTTTTGAGAGTTTTCCTAGGGTATATCTTGTGTCATCTTTGATGGTATGATGTCTATATTTTTGCAAATGGATTTTGAATACTAGTTTGCATGATTTTCTCTATTTGGATTATGTGAAATTGCCTTGGAAGGTTGAATATTTCATTTCAATGTGTAAAAAATCATTTTTCATGTGCTTATTTATATTTGCACATGCTTAAGGGTAAAGTAAGAGAGATTCATTATTATACTAGAGAATGTTTGAGTTTGTTTGATAATGAAAAATTTACTATGCTAGATATTTTTTAACTGAAAGAACTTCTTAGGTGAAAATATTATGTATTGTCTTGTCTTTATATTTATTATGATATTGTTTTATCTAGATTGTATATGCATTTATTTTATTGTATAGGTTTATTAGGCTTCTTTTTCTGTACAATTGAACACTTTTTATAAAAGAGAATTATTTAATTAAAATCAAACCTTTATAATATAAATTATTATGAAGATTATTATGTCATTATCACCTACCTCCTTTTACTAAATTCAATAATACCATAATTTTGACAAGGAATATCTAAAAATATTTAAATAAATATTATGAAATGTTAACTAGCCCTTGGTTTATTAGTCAAATTGAATGACTCACAAAGAGCCCACTAGGGATCAAGTCTTGATAAATGCAAAGAATTGTCATCCATAAGGGACGAGGATATTATTGTGTTATAAGTTGAATATATACCTCTCAGACGTTGGATCTAGGCCAAAGAAGGAAATAATTGATGTACTTGATGCCAGAGTTGTAAAGATGGGTAAATTTTGTAGAATAAATACTATTAGACCTTGTCTCTAAGACAAAGGAAGTGATAATTTATACAACCCATGCTACAATAGTGATATTGAATGAATTTGGTGGAATGTATACCCTTTAGACCTTAGCTTTAAGCTAAAGGAGTAAAAATTTGTACACTTGATGCCATGGTTATAACAATGGGTGAATTCAAGATGGAATGGAAACCCCTCAAACCCTTTAGACCTTAGTTGTGGAATGTATACCCTTTAGACCTTAGCTTTAAGCTAAAGGAGTCATAATTTGTGCACTTAATGCCATGGTTGTAAAAATGGGAAAATTCAAGATGGAATGGAAACCCCTCAAACCTTAGCTCTAAATTGGCGGAGGTGATAATTGATGTGTACTTGATACCATGATCACAAAAATGGAGGAATCTAGTAGAATGTAAACCCATGATAGAAAACCGATCTAAGAGCATACTACTAGTATACTGATATTTTAAACCTATTATACTTAACTATAGTTCAAAAGAGCCAAAAAACTAAGCATTAGACATTAATAGGTGGTGCAATATCAAAATTCCCAAGATAATTACTACAACATGCCAACCTATAACATAAACACAAAAGAGAAATTATAGAAAAAATGTCTTTATTTTAAGAACATGTCTCTAGATATTTTAACTACCTTCCTCCTTTGAAGAGTCATTACAAAGTCCAAAACCCTAGCCTATGCCTCCACATCCAATCTCAATCACTTGCTTGAGGAAATTACATGCTTTTTCTACCTTTAGTCTCCTTCAATATTCTTTTGATGCTTGTCCAGTGATGATAAATGGTCACCACATCCCACCATCATTTCCTTCTCTTTTTACTACCATTTTAAGTGGAGGTAAGCCACTTTTAATTGATGCCATGTGCAACACTATCTCTAAGCCACCTAGCAATGGTTTATTTATCAAGCAATTTGCAAGTTAGTAGATGATCATATTTTCCTCCCTTAGGTCAAAAAGGATGCCAATGAACATATAAGCTATATCAGTGTTAATCATGTGATGATTTGATGCAAAGAAAAATTCATCTCCTAATAACCACTTAATTGCAAAAAGGATCAAACCAAAAAAAATTTTGAGTACCTTTCTTAGCTACAATTGTTAGATATTTTCCAAGAAATCCATCTACCTTTGCATGTTGACCAACATCACATTTGTCTCCATCTTTTGTGGACCTATGAATTCACACAAAGTGAGAAATGTTTTTTCTTGTTCACCACTTGGATTCCCATCACCAAATGTATGTCAATCTATTGATATAGATAGGAGTAGATAGGAGTTGATGGATCACAATGATTTTTAAGAACCATCCACCTTATTCCATCCTTAAAATCTAGAGAGTTCGAGGATCTTCAGGTCATTCACAATCTTTCATACACTTCAAAGATGGCATAGGTTTAATGAACACTATTATTTTGACAATTCACATCATTAACCATGCCAACTTAGGCTATGATGCACTCTGCCAATAAATCATAACCTAAAGTTAGCTTAGATTATTCTAACCTCGCCCCAAGTCCTATAGTTTAAACTTATCCCTAGAGAGCACCCATCTCTCGGCTTTGTAACTACCAACATACTTTTCTTTCATATATATGGCTTGATTTGTCAATAAGTTTGCTTCTAAATTGATAGAGGAGGACATATATATGGCTTTGTAACTACCAACATACTTTTCTTCCATATATATGGCTTCCTTATTTGTGTGTGTGTGTGTTGAATAGAGGAGGACAAAGCATCATGTAATGGCCAGAAAAGAGACATAATATTGTTAATTTTTCAATTGGTTGAGTTGCATTAAATTGTATTGCATTTAGAATTATTATAAAATCTCTCTCAAGTTGGATGACTCTTCTATCAAGATGATGACAAAGTTGAAGCCCAAGAAGTATAGCTTGAGCTTTGTTGTGCATACTAAATTTGAGTTTCTTAGTAGTCACATAAATTAATTTCCCATGGGTGTCTTTGATCAAGCAAAAAACTCCTAACTTTCCTAGATTCCCCATGCAACACCATCGAAATTGAATTTTTCCCATCCTAATAGAGGTGGGGTCTAGGATATTCCTAGGAACATAATTAACAACAACAACAACAACCCATGAACTAGGGAGGCTATTAGACCACTAAATCAATTAAACAAAAAATTGTCCCAAGATGTGAAATATTCTTTTAGAGGATTAGCTAAGAACCTTGTTGCTCACATCCTCCAAAATTATTCTTTTAAGTTTATATACAAGATTTTTTTTAACAATGCATTGTTTTGAAAGGCTCTCCAATTTCTCTCCTTTCAAAATTCCTAAATTAAGATCAATCAACAACAAATACAAATGCATAAAAAGGTGGTCTGGTTATATATCAATTACCAAGAACTAAGTAAAGCCAACATATCATTAGGTAATACTTCAAACCTTCCCAACTTGACACATGGCCACTGCCAACATTTGGTCACAAAGGGGCAATTTATGTGACCTCTCTTATTCACAAAGGACACACTTTCCCTTAATAACCAAGCATTTAATCATTTTCTTCTAAATTGTTTCTCATGTAAAGGCTCTTTCCTTGGGCAAACAATGTTTACTCCAACAAAAATAAATAGGCCAATCACTTTTTTTTTTGTGAAAACCCTCAACAAATATCTAATTTTAGCAAAGTATTCCCATGTCTTAGAAAAAATCCATCTCAATTTATCTTAATCTCATAAGTTTAAGAAAGGTGTAAACACTAATGTTGGGACCATGCAGATCTTTTTTCTATAATTTGCTAAAAAATAACTAGATGTTTAATAGCAAATAACTTACATTGGCACATCTCCTCGAACAATCCTCTGAACCAAACCCTTCACTGTAACATGACATGTATTGCTATACTTAGTTCCCTTATGTTTCCCACAAATTATATTTTGGATCCAAGATAAAAGGAGTGAAAGTTCAGAAGTCCAATTGGAAAGTTTGGTTTTGCATCATAAACCTATAAAACCTTCTTTAAGCAATTTTAAAGCCTTATAAGCTTGTAGAAATATTGTTCCAAACAAGATGAAAAGTGGGCTTAGAATGTATGTTTCCACACTAAAACCCACATTTTTCATACTTAAAAGTTCAAACCAAAAAGTCTTCATAAGAAAATTTAGGCAAACATGACAAAAAACATTACATTAACTAGTAGACTGAAGTTCTAGATGTAGTCATGGACTGAATTTTGCATCATGTCCAGTAGCATGCTTTTTTTTATTGGATTAAGAAAATAATCACATTACATCAGAAAAACAAAGCTAGAACAACCAACTCGAGGCAGTGGTGTCTAGCAAGCCAGTGAAAAAGAGAGCACCAGTAGCAAAACAAGTTGCAACAACTATATTAACAACAATAACAAACCATATAAGTTGTTAGGTTGGTTTTGTATGGACAAAAACTTTGTAGTTATAAAAGGAGAGTTCCCTCAAGCTTGCAATTTATATATATAATCTAAAAAGTAAAGATCTTTATGTTTTTTAGATAAATGATTGAAATAGAGTAAGATATGTAGAATCAAAATTATTTTGGTGAAATTTTATATAATTTTAATAAGTTTAATGTAATAAAATAAATGATTAAATTTTTATTTTATATGATTTCATGGATAATGTTATTTTTTAATTGATTTTAGTTAGTTCATTATTTTTATGATGTCATTCTTAAGAGACCTATTATATATAAAATAATTATAATGATTGTTTATTTAATGAAAGTAGATATTTTGATTGGAGGATTTGAAATGTCCTAAAATATTATTTTTTGCAACCATGACATTAGGTGCGTGAATTATCACCTCCTTTAGCTTTGAGTCAAGGTTAGAGGGGTATTCCTTCCACCAAATTCACCCAAATTTGTAACCATGTCAATGGGTGCACAAATTATCACCTCTTTTTGCTTAGAGCCAAGATTTGAGGAGCATCAATTCTGCTAAATTAAGCCATTTTTACAGCTATGGAATCAAGTGCACATATTATTGCCTTCTTCAACTCAAAGCCAAGGTCTAAGAGGTATCCATTCTACCAAATTTTTCCTCTTTTAAATTGTGGAATGAGTGCATGAAATATTACCTCCTTTGGTTTAGACCCAAGGTTTAAGGGGTTTACATTATACTAGATTCACCCATTTTTTTATTCATGGCATCAAAGTACCTGAATTTTCATATCCTCCAACTCAAATCCAAGGTTTGAGGGGTTTCTATTCCATCTTGAATTCACCCATTTTCATAACCATGACATCAAGTGCACAAATTATCACTCCTTTAGCTTAAATCCAAAGTCTAAAGGGTATCCATTCCACCAAATTCGTCCAATTTTAAAACTATAATATGGGTTGTACAAATTATCACTTCCTTTGTCTCAAAGCCAAGGTCTAAGAGTATTTATTCTATGAAATTCAACCATTTTTACAACAATGACATTGGGTGCATGAATTATCACCTCCTTTGGCCTAGAGCCAAAGTCTAAGGGACATTCAACCGAATTCACTCATAAAACAATCATAGTCTTATCCCTTATGGTTGACAATTCTTTGCATCTACGAAGACTTGATCCCAAGTGGGCTCTTTGTGAGTCATTTGATCTTACTAATAGACCAAGGGCTGGTTGAGATTTCATAATATATTTTAAAATATTTTTAGACATTCCTTGTCAAAATTATGGTAGTGTTGGATTTAGTTAAAGGAGGTAGGTGACAATGACATAACAATCTTCATAATAATTTATACTATAAAGTTTGACTTTAATTAAATAATTCACTTTGTTTATATAAAAAATGTTTAAGTTGTAGAGAAAAAAGAAGTCCAATAAACCTATACAATAAAAACACTGCATATACAATCTACATAAAACAATAAAAAAATAAATAGAAAGCCAAGACAACACACAATATTTCACCTGAGAAGTCCTTTCGATTAAAAAATATCTAGCATAGTAAAAATTGCATTATTACACAAATTCAACCATTCTCCAATATAATAATGAATCTCTCTTACTTTACTCTTAAGCATGTGCAAATATAAATAAGCACATGAAAAGTAAATTTTTACACATTGCACGAATCATGCAAAAGATAAATATGAGTGCTTTAAAACATGGATGAAAATAGAAAAACTCAAACACACACCCAAAAAATTTAAAAGCATACAACACTTATCCAACATGGATGACTTTTTAGATCAAATGGTTTCTAGCAATCTATATATATGTAAGGGTGAAAAATATATACCTAGCACTTTTTTCCCTTTATTTTGGACTCACTTTGGCCCTTTGTCTTGAATGCAATCACTGGTGCATAAAATGACATGTTCCCATGTGAAAGTTGACAAAATAATATAAACCCACATTCACACACTCCAAGGGTTCAAATTTGATTTATAGATTTATCAATTCCCTTCCTTGGGTGGAATTTGCTATGCAGATTTAACCCTCAAACTCTTACATTCAAATTTTAATATGAGGCCCCACATCAACCCCTTTATTTTTCAATCTTAGCAAGAAAAAAATCAAATTGTAATTTAGGGTGTTGCATAAAAGGACAAACCCCAATTCATTACGATCATAAACATACATTAATTTTAAAAATTTAAAAATCTCATATACTTGTCTTTTTGTGTAATACACATTGCTAGATGCATCATCACCTCTAGAATACAATAGAATGTTTAATACTCTTATACTATCACAATACGTTTATATACAACTACAATGTGCTACACGTATAATACAAGCATTGGATATAGAAAATTTGATGAAGACATTCAAAAATAAGCATAACATTTAGTGATAACAGATTTCCACAATCCATGTAATTTGTTGTATTGTGTTTCTGGTTTACAACACAATCTAAGCCATAAATAGTATACAACAAAAAGCATAACTTTTATTATAAAAACACAAATGTCATGACTCTCTCTTATTGAGGATCTTATATTAACAAATCATATTATAATTAGTTGTGTGAACATTATCATATTAATTGAAAGAGATTTTATTGTAAGTATCAAGAATACCACATTATTTTATATACGTCATATTGATTGTCACAACCAATAATATTCAAAATGAACATGTATTGGACGTTTCCCTCAAGAGTAAACTTAGAGATAAGAACTGTCATCAATGATCTTTATTTTTTTGTTGTTAACATAACTTGCATTTTTTAATTTTAGAGTATCATTCAAATGAGAATAGTGATGATTGTCATTAACATAACTTGCTTTTTTAATCTTCGAGTATCATTCAAATGAGAATAGTGACAATATTCTCAACAAGTTGAGGAATTTGATTTGAGAGATAACAATAAATTTCAAACTTACCCTTTCTACATCACCAATATTTCTTTTGGGCCTTTCTAATATCGGTCCTTAAGACTTGTGTATGGTTAGAGCCTATACCATTTTGATGAAGATTTGTGTATGATTGTTGCTTGCAACAGATGGAAAGGATACAAATCTTAGATTATAATTGTCTCACAACAGACCCACATAATTATCATATTTCATGGTCACACACAATAGAACTTCAAGATAAATCAACGATTTAAAAAAAAAAACATAAATCCTATTAAATTTGTTTGCCTCCTTAAAATTCAGAAACTTCTATCCTCAAAATACATCCCATTTTTTAAAATAATAATAATCTTTCTTTCAAAAGTGTAACTAAATATCTTAAACATTTTCAAAGCCTTCCAAACAGCGACACCCTAAATTTTAGGAAAAAAACAAAAACAAAAGAGATTCAAACTTCTTCTTTTTTGTATTGAACAAAGCAAAGTTACAAAGAATACAAGCTACCTACTGAAAGAGATATAATTACAACAATCAAAATTTGAGTTGCAACCCTTTATGACATAGGCCAAGGATGTTATCTTAACCTGGTCTTGAATTTGCTGAAGCTGATCCATGGCCATAATATTTTTCTTGGATGGTTCTTGAAGTTGTGAAAAACAAACAAACAATCTGGAAAAATTGTAAGAGTAAAGCCTTAAGAGTACCTGTTCCATGAAAATAATTGCTAAAAACATAGCAACATCTAGCCATTCAAATATGTCTTAATATAACTTGGCTAATCGAATCAACAATCAAATTATTATGCAGACCAAAACCAAAAAGAACTTATTTCCAATTCAACTTTGATGAAAAAATAGCAAGATTTTTAGAGATTCTCACAGAAACAAAAAAAAAAGACAGTTAACAGATAATTTGTAATGTAAAATTTTCCAGGGATGTACTTGCTCTTCCTTACTACAATGGTTAGGCAAAATGCATAAAAGGAATTGTTGATATTGTTGATAAATATAATTGTTTTCCTGAGTGAACTTACTGTGAAAAGAATAAAAAGTGTTAATTGGTGATGAGTGGGAGTTAAATAAAAATAAAGGATTGTTCTGTTTCTTTTGCATCCAGAATAATCTGGAAACCTATATTATGACAAGTTCCGATTTTACTTCGGTAAATTTTTCATGCACAACATATATCATTCTACCAGCGGACTAGCGTTTTGCTTCATTTTCTTTTCTAACTTAATTTTTTCTTTTTCACTAGAGCCTTACAAAAACCAAGAAACTGTCAAAAGAAAATGTTTTCAAGGTCCCACAGGGATTCGAACCCGGGTCGCTGGATTCAAAGTCCAGAGTGCTAACCACTACACCATGGAACCTCGAACTTGTACCATGGTTTCAGACAAAAGTATCTGAGCAAATTACTATAGGGAATTAAAAATCCGTTAATTATTGCATAACGTATGCGCTGTACATATCCTTCACAAATATTCAATGTCTCTGTGCGTATACTTCATTCTAGTTGCTGTTTTAATTTTCATGCAATTTTTTACTGCAATTCATTGTAATCTGCATTTTTTTTCAATAAAAAAAAGTTCTGCGTCTTGTAGTAGATTGATTTTTTTGCATCTAGTAGTGGACTAAATTTCTGCATCTTGTAGTAGACTGAAGTTATACATTTAGCAACAAACCCAAATTCCATACTTGCATAACTTAGTCAATTTTAGTCTAGATTTAAACATAATTGAAACATGAGGATGCTATGATGCCTTCTATTACTTTGAGTTATTGATTGCAAAACTTGAAACACATGAAAATCAAGAGCATAAACACAAAATTTAAGCAAAAATTAAAAAATAAAACTTGTAAATATTTTGAAGATGCATGATTGCTTGTGAATCTAGATACTTCTGCATCAAAATATCTCACAAATAGAGAAAAGCAGAAATAATCATAAGAAAAAATCTCTCTCCAAACGAGAGAGGACATAAGACACTCTCTAAGTTTGATAAGGAGAAAACCCTTTGTAAGGAAAAACCCCCCTATAAGAGAGAAGAAGAGAGACCATGTAGCCGCCCCTCAAAGTAGAATCTCATAAATTGATGTTGGATACTTGACAATGAATGAAGATAATGCAAAATCATCGATCAACCAATGTTGGTATTCAGTTTTCCATGGATAACCTTTTGCTAGATCATGGTCATACATGGGGATGGAGAAACATTTTTTATGTGGCCTAAGCACTAAGTTGTGCATGTATGCTTTCAAATGTTGCAAGGTCCTTTCTTCTTCATGATGACATTGGAGATGTAGTGCATCAATAATAAGTCTACTTAAATTATATGTTGGATCACCTTCATGCAATAAAAAAGTGACAAATGTGTTTGCAGCGAACAATTGAAGAATTTGTTAAAAGTGTGAAGGTTAACCTTCTTGTCAATGCCATTCCAACCTTTTTGGACTATTGTGATGGAGATGATTTAGATAATGTGAAGTCTCCCCTATTGATAATGTTATGTCTTGTGATAAATGTAAAGGATAGAGTATTGAGATCTATGTAATTTGCCTCAACCTTGGATGATATTGTGTCTCTTTTTTGTGTTTGTATGGTAGTTTAAAACTATAATATTTTGGACAATGATGGATATGATATGATATTTATGATTAATTTGACTGGCTTATATAAATTGTACCAAATATATATGCATAATATTAAAGAAATAAAACAACCATTGATCAATAGTAGACTTGGTAAGTGAAACCTACCAATATCCAAAGTCCTTTATTTTTTTATAATTCTTAGATCTCAAACAAGTTTATTATTAAAAAAAAAATCACTAATATATTGATATTTTAAACCTATTAGGCTTAAATATAACAAAAGAGCCCACAAACTAAACATTGGACACTAATAGGTAGTGGAGTATCAAAGTGCCCAAGAGAATTACTACAGCATATCAATCTATAACATATAAGCAAAAGGGAAAGTAGAAAAAAATGTCCTTAGTTCAAGAACATATCTCTATATGTTTAACTACCTTCCTCCTCTGAAGAGCTTACCGAGCACAAAACCCCAGCTTATGCCTCTACTATGCTCAATCTTGGTCACTTGTTTGAGGAAGTTGCATGCTTTTGCTACCTGTAATCTCCTTCAACGCACCTTTGATGCTTGTCCAGTGATGATGGATCGTCACCACATCTCACCATCATTTCCTTCTTGATTTACCACCATTCGTTCACAATTGGTATCAGAGCTCGGTGGTTTAGCTGTAGTTATTTGGGAATTCAGTGTAGAATTTCCTGAGTTATGGAGGAATCGAAGATAGAGAAATTCGGGGGATAGAATTTCGGTTTATGGAAAGTGCAGATGGAGTCTTTGCTAATTAAGCAGGATCTTTCACTCGCACTTGAAGGGAAAGCGAAGAAGCCATCTTCGATGGCAGATGAAGAGTGGGAGAAGTTGGACAAAAAGGCAAGAGCTACGATCTTCCTTTCGCTGTCCAGTAACGTTTTGTTCAACGTTTCAGCAGAAAAGACTTTGAAGGAGTTGTGGGACAAGCTTTCGTCTATGTATGAGATGGCTTGCACTTCAAACAAGGTATTTATCATGAAGAGATTGTACAATCTGAAAATGAAAGAAGGTGGGATTGTTTCAAATCACTTAAATGAGTTCAATATCTTAGTTACTCAATTGATTTCGGTGGGCATTAATTTGGATAGTGAAATTAAGGCTATTTTGTTGTTGTGCTCTTTACCTAATAGCTGGGAAGCTGTAGTAATGGCAGTTAGCACTTCGGTGGCTGCCAAGAGCAAGTTGAATTTTGATGATGTTGCAAGAACTCTTCTAAGTGAAGACATGAGAAGGAAAAATCAAGAGTCTCCTTCCGGTGATTGCTTGACCATGGTGAGTAGGGGCAGGCCTCAAGATCGAGGCAGAGACAATTATAGAAGAAGATCAAAATCTGCAAAACGATCGAAATCTAGAGGAAAAATTGGTGATTGCTGGTTTTGTGGTAAAGCTAGTCACACCAAAAAGAATTGTCGTTCTTACAAGAAGGCGCAAGAAAAGGTTCAGGACAGCGAAGTCAATACTCTTTTTTGATAAAGAGGAAAGTGTTTTAATCCTCTCCACAAGTGACACCGCTTCAGACTCATGGGTGTTGGACTCGGGTGCATCTTTTCATGCCACTTCACGCACGGAGGTTTTCACAAACTACCAGGAAGGTCAGTTTGGAAGTGTCTACTTAGGTGACAATAAAGCGTGTGATATCATTGGTAAAGGGGATGTTTTGTTACAGCAAAGTGGCGGACATAAGTGGCTATTAAAAGATGTCCGTCATGTTCCAAAATTAAAATGGAATTTGATATCTGTTAGCCAACTCTATGCACAAGGTTGCAATGTTAATTTTTCTTCAGAAACTTGGAAAGTGACTAAGGGATCTTTGGTGATTGCAAAGGGAAATAAAGTAGGCAGTCTTTATGTTTTTGAAAGTCATGCTGATGTAGGAGCTGTGTTGATAGTTGAAGATAGTGGGACCGAGTTGTGGCATCAAAGGCTCAGACACATGAGCAAACGAGGACTTGAAGTCATGCTTAAAAGAGGACAACTTTTGGGTCTGAAATACGTTGACTTGGAGTTTTGTGAACATTGTCTCTATGGAAAACAAAAGCGGGTCAGTTTTTTGAAGAACAATCGTGACAAGAAGACAACACCCTTGGAGCTGGTTCATTCAGATGTCTTCGGGCCTACTGAGGTAACCTCTATTGGAGGTGCGAATTACTTTGTCACATTCCTTGATGATTGTACTAGGAAGGTTTGGATTTATATGCTCAATCAAAAATTTGAGGTGTTTAGTAAATTTAAAGTTTTTAAAGCTCTAGTTGAGAATCAATGTGGGCATAGCATTAAATGTTTAAAAACAGATAATGGTGGTGAATTATGTTCATTAGAATTTGATAATTTTTGTGTGGATAATGGTATTCCCCGAATAAAAATTGTTCCTTTTACACCTCAAGAGAATGGTGCAGCTGAAAGGTTAAACAGAACAATTCTGGAAAGGGCTAGGTGTATGCTCTCTAATGCTGGTATCGGTATAGAATTTTGGGCGGAGGGATGTAATACTGTTGTGTATTTGATTAATCGAGCACCTTCCTCTTGATTAAATTTTGATATTCTAGAAGAGAGGTGGATGTGCAAACGGATTTCTTATAGCCACCTACGCGTCTTTGGTTGCGAAGCGTTCGCTCTTATACCCAAGGAGAAGCAAACTAAATTAGATGCTAAGTCTAGGCGCTGTATCTTTGTTGGGTATGGCACAGATCAATATGGATTTCAGTTGTGGAATCCGGTTCACAAAACAATTATCCGTAGTCGAGACGTAGTGTTTAATGAGAAATCTTTTCCTGCTTTCCAAGTTCGAGATAAGCCAGTTACAGAGTATATTCCTCTGTCTATTTTTGAGAATTATTCACCTGGAGTCTCACAGTCCTTACCGTATCCAAATCCAATGGGAGCTTCTTCTGTCATTTCACTTTCCTCCCCTATTTCGAGTTCTCTGTCTTCAGGCGATAGTCAAAATATTGGGCCGGTCTCTGAAGATTTATCGCCTAGCACAGGGCGTATCTCGGATGACATTCGTCCAAGCATGGAATGACTGATTTATGAGTCTTTACCCTCTTTTCAAGGTTTGCGTGGTGCAGATTCTTCATGGCTTGATACTGCCAATCGACGTTTTCTCTTTGAGTCTTTGCATTGTTTGCCAAGTCCTTCCTTCTTGCAGCCACCGATTGGAACATAGCTCTCCTCTTTCAAAAATTCAGATTCACTCTATGATCGCAGTCGAGGGGTCTTGGCTGGTTCGTCTATTAATGGTCCTCGAGGGTTTCCGTGATCTCCTGTTGAGGCTTTATGCTGTCCTAAGGAGCTACAAACAGAGTCCCCGCCCTGTTTTGGTGAATCACGCAGGGAAGGCAACAAATTTTCCTCTTCAGTTGCAGGTGTCATTCGGCCTGCAAGTTGTGATGATTACCGACCACCATTTCATGTTTCTTCAGAGTCTGTCTCACAGGACACCCAATTGTCGGGAAATGTTCTTCAATCGGATAATACCCTGAGACGATCTACCAGGCAACGACAACCTCTGGCTAAGTTCTCAGATTATGAGTTATTGTTTTGTGCAGAGGCAAAGCCCGAGTTGTTGATCTCCGATTAGACGGAGCCAACTAATTTTAAAGTTGCTACTAACAGTGTTGATTGCCTTAAATGGCAGGATGCAATGCATGAGGAGATGGAGTCGTTACTCACAAACCAAACTTGGGATTTGGTACCCCTTCTGCCAGATAGAAAAGCATTGAAGAACAAATGGGTATACAAATTGAAGGAGGAAGATGGAGGCCAGAAATGTTATCGGGCCAGGCTTGTTGTGAAAGGTTATGGGCAACAAAAAGGAATCAATTTTGATGAGATATTTTCACCAGTTGTGAAAATGACAACCATTCGAGCTATTTTGGGTCTTGCCACTATTAGAGATCTTGAGCTTGAACAACTTGATGTCAAAACTGTGTTCTTACATGGGGATGTTGATGAAGAATTGTACATGGAGCAGCCTGAAGGATTTTCCAAAAAGGGGCAGGAACATCTCTATTGTAGGTTGAAGTGAAGTTTGTATGGGCTCAAGCAGGCCCCAAGACAATGGTATCTTAAATTTGATCGTTTCATGACTGAGCATAAGTTTATAAGGTGTGAATCTGATCCATGTGTCTATTTCAAACAACTTCCTAATGGTGAATTTGTTATTCTTCTTCTCTATGTTGATGACATGTTAGTAATCAGCACTAGCATGCGGATTGTCCATGAGCTTAAGGATCAGTTAGCTAACAGATTTGTTATGAAGGATTTAGGGGCAGCGAAAAGAATTCTTGGTATGACCATTTCTCGGGATAGAAAGAAGAGGGGAATCAGGCTATCACAGCAACAATACATTGATAAGGTTCTGGATAGATTTGGCATGACCAATGCTAAGCCCGTCAGTACTCCTTTAGCTAGTCATTTTTGGTTATCTTCTGAAATGTGTCCTACCACTCACAAAGATCAAGAATTTATGAAGGGCATTCCTTATACATCTGTAGTTGACAGCATTACATATGCCATGGTCTTTACTCGTCCGGATATTGCTCATGTAGTGGGAGTAGTCAGTCGCTTTATGAGTAATCCTGGAAACCTCATTGGGAGGCGATCAAATGGATCTTAAGGTATCTTAAAGGTACTTCTGATTATGGGTTGTGTTTTGGAAGAGACAATACTCAGCTACAAGGTTTTGTTGATTCTGACTTAAGCGGAGATTTAGACAAATGAAGGTCTACTACCGGTTATGCTTTCACGTTTGCTGGGGCAGCCATTAGCTGGGTTTCCCGATTACAACAGTTTGTTGCTCTTTCTACCGCAGAGGCTGAATACATGGCTCTCTCCGAAGGAGCCAAGGAGATGACATGGTTGCAGCGTTTGTTAAGTGAGTTGAGCCATAAGCAAGCTGATTTTGTTTTTTTCTGTGACAGTAGCAGCGCCATTTTTATGGCTAAACATCATACATCTCAACGTCGCTCTAAGCATATTGACTTGAGACATCAGTATGTTCGCCATGTCATCGAAGAAGGCAAGTTACGGGTTGCTAAAATTGATACAACTTTGAATCCAGCTGATGCCTTGACAAAGGCAGTCTTGCGAGAGAAGTTTGAATACTGTAGGACTTCTCTTGGTCTTGTACCAATTTGATACTAGAGGATTTGCAGGGGAAGTCTTGTTTTGGAGCAGTCTTCGTTGGTCTTCAAGTGAGAGTTTGTTAAAGTATGAAGCCCAACGATCGTGGCCTTTGGCATGACCCAACGGTTGAGGTCTTTGGCTGCTAGACTTCCTTTAACTTCTTATGTTGTATTCAAATATATACAGATTGTATACTGTAAAATATACTGATGAATAAGATTTTCCCTGCCAAGATAGTGGACGTAGCCAATATTGGTGAACCACTGTAAATCCTTTGTTTCGTCTCTTTTTCATTCTTTCGTTTACTCTGTTATTCTGCATTTTTCTGTGCATCTTCGTTCACAAAGAGGACAACAACTGGGATGATGATGTTGACTATACTATGGAGCTTGATAGGTGGGTTGAGGGAGATCTATCGAAGGCGAACCGTAGGTGCTCGGCCATGTTGCTATTGTTGACGACCATGATGTAGCTATTACTGTGGTTGGAGATGAGGTTGATGAGTGGTGAGAGGAGGAAGAAGATTTTCCTTCTTCCCCATCAGCCTTTGATTTCTCGCCTTTTGATGGGGATGTGCCGGATGAAGAGGATGAGCTTCTCCTGAATTTCCTCTTGGAAGCCCATTTGAAGGCGAATAAGCTTGTTGGAGGTCACTAATGGTGATCAATTTTTGGGTATAATAAAAGGGTTTATTTTCTATTTTATGGGTGTTTTATCCTCCATGACGGAACATAAAGATATGGTTTTGCCGAAGCCTATATATTCTACTTAGGAAATCTGCGGGCTTCAGTCTAAGTTTGTTGAGGTTGTTGTTTCACCTGAGACCTCATGGTGTTGTCCATAGGGTTTCAGACTTTCTTCAGTGCCTCTGGAGCGTGGCGAGAAGGTTGTGAGTCCTGTAGCTGTTGTTTCTTCTCCTCTGTTGGTTGTTCCTAATCTAACCCTTAGGGGTGTGGAGGAAGTTTGTTCTATTGAGAGTTTTGATTTGGGCATCTCTCTTGAGGATAAGGAGGATGCACATACTATTATTGTTATTCTTGATTCTCTTCTTGTTGAGTCATTTGTGTGGCTTAGGAGCTCATTGGTTGGAATATTCTATGATAATTGTCTCAATATTGATATTGTTAAAAAATGGATCTTTTGGGTTTGAAAAATTCAAGGCAAGGTTGAGGTAGTTGCACTGTTCAATGTTTTTCTTCTTTTTTCTTTTTCCTATCAGGAGGATAGTTCTAGGACCCTTCTTAATGGCCCCTGGTTTTTGGGTTTAAATGGTCTAAGTCTTCAAAATTGGTCGCTTGGTTTCAACCCAATGAGAAAAACATTCAGGTTTCCTGTTTGGGTTTAGCTGACAGGGCTACCCTTGGAGTTTTGGAATGAAAAGATTTTTCATTGATTATTGTCAATTTTTTTGGGTAGTATTGTGCTATTGATAAGATCACTAAATTTATGAAGTGTTTGTTATTCACTAGATTTTATGTGTTTGTGGAGAAAAACTAGAAGCTACCCACTTAGATTACCTTATCTTCACAATTTGGAGCTTGGTTGCAACAGATTAATTATGAAAACTCTTTGATTATTTTCCATTCTTGTGGTAAAGTGGGTCATGCTTCCACTGCTTTCTTAAAGAATAAGAAACAACACTTTGTTTGGAAGAAGGATCATATGCCAACTTCTAAGGATGATTCTATTACTTCCTTTCAGGAGGTTCAAGAAGCAGATATTAAAGGGAATTCCCCAATGAATTGTTCGTTGAATGCTTTGGGGCTGATAAAAGGTTTTGTCGGTGATTGTTATATACACTTAAAAATGGTCACATCACATTGTCTAGTAATTAATTAAATATTTTTAATATTTAATTAAAATCTTCGAATTCTATCTGCGTATAAATAAATTTAAATAATTTATTTATATTTATTCATTCTTTTGTTTTGATTAAATAAATAAGTTTATTTAATCACCTTTTCGTATTCATTTCTTAATTAATTAAATAAACATTACGATTTATTTATATTAATTATCATATAATCTTAGTTTGAATATCTTATTCAAATAAAGATTAAAATATTTTTCTTCTTCTAAATATCTATTTATAATTAAATATTTCAAATATTTAATTAATTCCTCTAATCCGATTCATATATCTATTTATAATTAAATATTCATTAAATATTTAATTAATTCTTCTAGATATTTCATATTCTTCTAAAGTCACATTACAATTAAATATTACAAAATATTTAATTAAATCTTCCATAGTATAAAAATCAAAACTCTAAATGCAATAAATGAAATTAAATAAATTTATTTATTTAATTTTGGGATTTATCTTCAACACCCATGAAACAAACTGCCCAAACAGAAAATTAATTTTTTTTGTTTCTGTGCAGGCTTGTTCCCGTGGGTTGAAGACAGGAATCCATCATTCTCTCCAACCTCTCAACCTCTCCCATCTTCTTCTCAACTTCTTCATCTCTCACCATTCAAACTTACCAGACAATCTCATAGCCGTAGATTCTTGCCAGCCGGGATTGAGCCTACAAAAATCTATAAATACAACTGCCGGGAGCTCCAAATCATATAGAAGCTTTCAGTAAAATAACTATAGGCAAATTTCATAGCATTCATAGCATTCATAGAGTACTTTCATAGCATAGATAGTATAGAATCATAGCAATAGCAATATAATCATGATATCTTTCATTCACAGCCCCTGTGCATAATCACAGCCCCTGTCCATATCCGTATCAGCAATTCCATTTCATCAGCATATAGAATAGTGAAGTATTTTCCTTTTTGCATACGCGTTCTACAAGTTGCCATTTGAAGGAAGCCTAGCTTACACAATCTGAGAGCAACAGCTTCAAAAGAAATCATTGTAGATAGAGGAAAATGGGATGGCTATGAATAAATCTTGTTTATTTTTATTTATTTCAATTTCTTTAGATTAATGTTTCATTTAGTGTTTTGTTTTCAATTAGATTAACAATAAACAAACATACACATTTTTGGCGCCCACCATGGGGCTCCCCCCCCTTTTTTAATATTGTTTTGCGTTTCTTTTGGAGTTACAAACAAAAAATAGCGAATAGCGAGTAAAGCAAATCTAACTTCATCTCAGTTTAGGCATCACGATAGGGTTTGTATGTTGCATTGGTAATACTTATTGCAGGCGCTGTGTACTGGTGCCCTTAATACTTTTGCCAGTGCCGTGGTAGTATTGCGGCGCCATAGTTTCATTCACAGCCCGCCGAATATCTGAAGCACAGGCAACATTTTCATAGGAAATCTGGAAATGCTTGATATCTTGGTCATTTTTACGGTCTTTTTCAGAGCTTTTTTTTTTAAATAGGGTAGAATTTCATAAGCTATCTAATGGTGTGAGTTTTTATCAGATTTAACAAAGTTACAACTTTCAAAATTGCATATATTTAAAAAAAATTGCATGTTTTGGGATTTAATACACTTTTGCTTGCATGCATGTGTTTCTTCTTGTCTTGGTGACTTTTTGGTGAATCATACAGAGCTGAAAAAGCATTGGGATCAATCAGCGCCCTTGAAGATTCCTATAGCGCCTTTGAAGATTCCTACAACGCCTATGATGTCTGTTATAGCGCACTTTTGAAAAGGCTGCAAAATGTAATTTGTAATTTAATTTGACTGAATCCGACGCGACCGCAGACAGTAATAACTTTAAAAGAATGAAGCAATCCTAGGGTAGACACCTAACTTAAAAAGAAGCAATCCTAGGGTAGACATTTAAGGTAAAATGAAGCAATCCTAGGGTAGGCATTTCACACTTTATTTTTGGCTTAAAAAGAATTTTCTTTTTATGTGAAGCAATATCTTCACTTAGTTTAGAAAATTCTCATTTGGTGCTTAAAATACATTAGTGTTTGCTTTGTCTTTGGTGATAGGCCTATGCTCTCCCCTTAACTGGGTGATCAAAATCTCAAACTCACCTATTTCCCTTTATGCAATTTTCTGTTTTATTAGCTTCTTTTAGAAGGCCTGCCATAGTGGGAAAAAGTACTCACCCTACGGGAATGACCTAAGTGGGAACAACTAAAGCCAAATTTTCCAACCCACTATAATCAAATGCGGATGGTTGATGAAAATCTCATTCGACGGTAGTGTGCATTGATAACCATCCCCAAAGCCTTTGTTCTAAAGGTAGGGAGGTCTCTCGAGGGAGTCTATCATTTGCCGCACCGAACAGAAACCCTTACTAAGAACCTAGTGTAGTATCTTACCGAGTCAGTTTCTGAACATCATTTTAATCACAGTGCAGGGGAGGGAAGAATCTACCCCTAAGATACTCACCATATAACTACCAAGGATTGTTTGCTCAGGGGATTCGGTATCCACTTCCGTCACTCTGAGTACGCACCTGGAAAAGACAAAAATATGGGCGCCCTTTTGGGGGTGACATGGCTGTGTGAGTTGACGTAGTTTTAAGATATGGGCTGTTGATTACTATGATGACCTACTTGAGAACTAAGAGTGAGTCTGTTTGAAGTGCTTATCATGTGTAAAACCTGTGAAAATAATTTTTGAACAACATTTTGGTCATACACTTCTTGTTTAGCATAGGGCTTAAAACAACTATTCTACAACTTGCTTGATGTGTTTTCAATACATTAATTCAGTAAAGATCATCTAAAACTCACAATTACATTGATCACACTTATCATTTTTCAAGACTAGGATCAAATCTCAAAATAGTGCATCTTTTCAAACAAGTTTTTGATTATTTATTCAACTTCCCCAACAGGATTCTGATATCCTTTCATCTTGGAAGCCACAATCAAGAGTTAGAAACATCATTTGATCATATCATAAGATTTTCATCTTATCAGATCAAGGCATTATCATTTTTGCACTTATAAACCTATGATCTAAGTCTAGAAGAACATTTCAAAAGTATATGCCTATTGTCCACTTTACAACATGGGTGATAGGGAACAAAATCTTTTTCATAGGTTTCATACTGGGAATAGTTCAAATAATGAGATAACCGATGAAATGATTCAAGAAGTTGAACAGGATCCACAGTTTCACATAATTTTGGACAAGATGTTAGAGCGAGATAAAGAAGGCTACTTTCTTTTCTTAGCAAACCAAGGTGCCAAATTTCCCTCTAACTACAATATGGAGAAAATTAAGGAAGATCCTGAAAAGACTAAAACTCCATTAAATGATCTTAGTAGTTTTCCCCAACAAACAAGAGCACTCCAAAGGCAAATCAAGGAAATACAAGGGGGCACAACTACGAAGTCTTTTGACGGAAATATGAATGTAACCTCTTCTCCTCCAAAAGCAACATCATCCAAATTCAATGTTTTTGAATTTTTGCAAAGGTTACATAAGAAGCCCAAATCTAAGCCCTCAAATAAAATTGACCAATCCTGTCATGTCATGCATTTATCTTCATCCCCCATAATTCCAAATGAACCTCATGATTCTTTCACTCAAGATAACGATTCCATTCAATCACCTTCTTCTATCATATCCTTTACATTCAATGATTCATTTCAATCTACACATCTTGATCAAAACATTCTACAAACCCTTCCTATCTTTGATCAGGATCCCCATGTCTCGGGACCCTTGTTAGTCCTCGCTCATTGTTCTTGCATGATAAATCCTCTTCCATCTAGAGATAAAGGTTGTGCCGGATTCTTCTTGATCATCATCTAATCAATCCATACCATCCCATGATTCTATTGCATTACAAGAGCATGATAGTTCTTCCATCCTATCTAATGATGTCTTACCAATTGATGATCAAGATATGATTTCTACAAAATTTCATGATTCCCTTCCTCATCAAGATCAATATAATCTTCCATTCAAGGATACCCTTTCATCCCATGAAGATGATTATCCTCCTCATGATCAATATATTCCTTTCATACCATTTCATAATCCTTTTCCAAGTCAAGATCAAAACACTCCATCATCCCGATGTCAAGAGCCTATTACACCTATTCACGTTATCCATGAACCCCACACCTATAAATTGGGATCCTCCTCCTTTATCCATTCTAGTTTACTTCCAAAACCTATCTTCTCATGTCGCCATCCTCTTTACAATGGATTTCGCATCTTGTTTTACCAAACAATGCATGTCACGTTGATAGCGGTAGTGAAATTGCCAAGATTACCAAAGGGAAAGGTTTGGGTCTTTACGCTGAGGCAAGGTATCCTGCTGCTTCACTATCCATATGAATTCCCCTCCCTGCTCAGGTATCTAGATCCATCCTCATCATCGGTCCTTATCCTAGATCAATAAACATCCTCCTAAGGTCCATATCCTAGTTCATCAAACCTTATTCATATCCATGGTCCTTATCATTTCAAGCGCCCAGCTCATCAATCCTTTCATCCATATTAGGGTCCCACATTTCTCCATCTCCTATTCTTCAAGAACAACAAAAACACACATCCTTGATCCACTTTCAAAATTCTTCCTTCATTAACTTATCCATCATACCTCCATATCATTCACCTCAATCCACCCCTCCCATTGCTCTTGGAAGCAATTTGGATGCCAAATATGAAAAGCTTCTATATCAAAATCCACATGTATCAAAGGATCAACATGTCTCCTCGAAGAGTCATGCAAAAATAAAAGAAAATTTGATCCAAAAAATCAAAAAGCAATTTTCAAAGGCTACAAAGGCCCATCAAAGCAAAGGCAATTTCCAAAGGTCACAAAGGCCCATCAAAGCAAAAGCAATTTTCAAAGGCCACAAAGGCCCATCAAAGCAAAGGCAATTTCCAAAGGCCACAAAGGCCCATCAAAGCAAAAAGGAAATTTTCAAAGACCACAAAGGTCCATAAATCAAAAAGAAAAATTTCAACGGCCACAAAGGTCCACAAAGAAAAACTCAAAGTCAAAATTCATGTGGATTCCTAAAAGTCTCATAGAAGCAATAAAATCTAAATTTGCATCCAAATTTGCTAATCCAAAAGTTTCCTCCAATTTTCCATCTAATAACCTATCACCTTCCAAATCCATTTTTCCTCCATCACTCCACCGCCCTTCAAGGTGTGTGTCAATGTCGATCTTTCCAACTTTTCCATCTATCCATCAATAGGTCTTCCAAACTCCTATCCATTATCCAACATTCACCCCCCATCATTCTTCTTTAATCCAAACTTTTGCATAAGTCCTTAGATTCTTCCATCATATCATTAATATGCCAACATTTAGGATTCTAATTCCCATTACCATGGTTTATTAGAGGGATATTTGGTTGTGAAACTTGATGCTTAAGTTCTTCCTCCATCTCCCTATCATCCATATCATATCTTCCATATTCCTCTCGCACTCTACATTTAGGGACAAGTTTCATCCATCTTATCATTCATGGTCATTTCTATGCCCATTCCTTACATTTCCACCTTTGATCTTGACAAGGTTAAGGATCTTCTTGAAAATCATACATCTTATCCTATTCACTTCATCCAAATCTTCAATACCATATCCTTTGTCATGCATCTTCTCTTATATTGTGGGGAATCTTGTTCCTTCAATTAGTCATATCATCTCATTTCATCTTAAAAAAACAAAAAATCATATAAAGTCCTAAAAAAAATTCAAAAAAAATTCAAAAAGAAATTTAAAAAGTCCTTAAAAAATCCATAAAAATTAGAAAAGTTTTGAAAAAGTGCAATAAAAACAAGTGGTGAAAACTTGGCAAACGAGCGCTACTTATGATTAAAATGGGCTCCTCCATTTATTAGTTTATGTCTTGTTTTCACTTTTGCCATCATCCATCCGCGTCTATCATTTGTATATATCTTTCATTATCCATATCATGTAGTTGGAATCCTTATCTTTCATCATGGCTTGATGAAATTTGTACATATCTTTTATCCTTAGGTTGTGTTTACATTGGGGGCAAAAAACGTAGAAACATACAAACAAGAGAGGGGCAACGAGCTTTCAGAATATCACAAACAGACAAATAACAGTTTGACAAAACACAACAAACATTATCGTATCAAATCAATCACAACATGTTTATTCAATACCAATGGAAATCGAAACAACATGCTTCAAACAAATGAGAATATCAATGATGATGACCAAAACTTGGATGATCTTAATCTGAATAAATGTTTGAAATACTTTAAGCAGGATTTGAATGGTTGTTTGATTTTCTATCATATCTCTAGAGCGATTCGATGATGTACTGAACTAGAAAAGCAAGGAAGGAATATGATTTTTCTTTGTCTGTTGTTTGCAAAGAAATCATTAGTACTATGCAAATTGGTCGCGAGACATGCTCTACTACGTATCATGGATGATATTTTGGAATTTGCATGGGAAATGGGTTAACTCTTGTCTGTTTATGCAAGCAATACTCAGGTCATCTCGGTTCAATTATACCTAGATGCTTGTATTAACTTGCTATATTAAAAATCATGAAAGCAATACTCAGGTCATCACTGTTGCTAACATACCCTTTGATGCTTGTATTAACTTTCAACATTTCAAAGCTCTATGATGATACAAAAAGCATGAATAAGTTCTCCAAATGGAAATATTGTATGAATGTCCTGCATGGTTAGTATAGATTTGCATTCATGTTAGAATCTGCATTTTGCATTTGTAGATTTTCCCAAAAGCTGGCAAAGTATACAATGTCTCAATAAAAAAATCAAAGCTGATCACATGAAAACACTATGAGGTGCTACCCCCAGATGTTGTTGGTCTCACACCACTTGTTCCAACATCAGAAGATCAAATCATCAATAACATCAGAAGATCATACAATTATTCAAATCAAAATGGATCATCAAATCAATCAAATCAATCCAATCAGAATACATCATTCGACTATTTGTTTTTAACAACTTTGAAAACAAATTTATCAACATATCAACCGATTTTTCTTTCAACAACTTTGAAAGCAAATTTATCACAATTTTGTTTGTTTTTAACAACTTTAGAAACAAATTCATCAACCAAATCTGAATATCAACTTTTTGTTTTTCATCATCATGAAAACAAATTTATCAAATCATGTTTGTTTTTAACAACCTTAGAAGCAAACTTATCAACAACTATTTGTTTTTAACAACTTTAAAAGCAAATTTATCAGCTATATTTGTTTTCCAACAACCTTGGGAACAAATTTATCAGACAAACATCATCAAATCAGGGCATCTCAATACACAAAATTGGGGCATTTTATCATATTTTAACATAGCAGGGGCAATTTCTTCATCAATTTTTCATTTCACCTCTTTTCGGGTCAATTTTCTTTAAATCATTAATTTCAAACGATGAATCGACATCTTCGTAAAAACCAAAAATAAAAAATTCACAAAATTCAAAATTCATCGATTCAATATGTCATGGTATACCTATCAACACTGACAAAATAACATTTAGTAAATTAGTTCTTTTGAAGTAATGTAAAACACATCACTCAAAGAGGGGCAAAAAATGTATACACTTCTTAAAATGGGTTGGTCACATCACACATCTAGTAATTAATTAAATATTTTATTATTTAATTAAAAATCTTCTAATTTATTCACATGTATAAATAAATTCTAAATTACTTATTTATATTTATTCATTCTTTATTTTGATTAAATAAATAAGTTATTTAATCACCTTTTTCGTAGATTCTATTTCTTAATTAATTAAAGGGAACATACCATTTATTATATTAATTATTTATCTAATCTAGTTTATTCATTCAAATAAAGATTAAAAATATTTCTTAACATATTTATAATTAAATATTTCTCAAATATTTAATTAATTCTCTATCCGTATCTTCATATTCATTTATACCTCAAACATTCATTAAATATTGGCACTTTTTTATTTAAGGGGTAAACGCTTTTTACCGTAGCTATGAACCGAATACAACCATTCAACAATACCACCCCAATGGGGTTTGAACCTTGGTGGCAAGAACAACAATGCCACCTATAAACCATTACACCATGCCAATAACGCGTAAAATTAAATATTTAATTAATTCTTCTAAATATTTCATATTCTTCTAAAGTCATATCATAATTAAATATTTCAAAATATTTAATTAAATCTTCCATAGTATAAAAAATCAAAAATCAAATGCAATAAATGAAATTAAATAAATTTATTTATTTAATTTGGGATTTATCTTCAACATCTAGGAAGCAAACTGTCAAAACAAAAAATTTAATTTCTTTTGTTTCTGTGCAGGCTTGTTCTCGTGGGTTGAAGATAGGAATCCATCCTTCTCTCCAACCTCTCAACCTCTCCCATCTTCTTCTCAACTTCTTCATCTCTCACCATTCAAACTTACCAGACAATCTCATAGCCGTAGATTCTTGCCAGCCGGGATTGAGCCTGCAAAAATCTATAAATACAACTGTCGGGAGCTCCAAATCATATAGAAGCTTTCAGTAAAATAACTATAGGAAAATTTCATAGCATTCATAGCATTCATAGAGTACTTTCATAACATAGATAGTATTAGAATCATAGCAATAGCAATAGAATCATGATATCTTTCATTCACAGCCCCTGTGCATAATCACAGCCCCTGTCCATATCCGTATCAGCAATTCCATTTCATCAGCATATAGAATAGTGAAGCATTTTCCTTTTTGCATACTCGTTCTACAAGTTGCCATTTGAAGGAAGCCTAGCTTACACAATCTGAGAGCAACAACTTCAAAAGAAATCACTGTAGATAGAGGAAAATGGGACGGCTCTGAAAAAATCTTGTTTATTTTTATTTATTTCAAATTCTTTAGATTAATGTTTCATTTAGTGTTTTGTTTTCAATTAGATTAACAATAAACAAACATACACAATTGTATGAATCCTCCTCTCAAAAAAACAAAAGAATTAGGGAGGAGGATCCTCATTCTGAGACAAAGCATAGTTTTTTGGATCAATTTTTTAAACCATCCTGACTTTGAGTGGGTTGGTTGTAGTTGTTCCTTTTGGTTGTTAATTTGTGTCTAGTTATGCTTCAAGTTATATCTTTTTCTTTGTACAAGGGTCAGAGTCCTTCCAAAACCCTGCTTACCTAATCAAAAACCATGTGATGATTTGATGCATACAAAAATACATCTCCTAATAACCACTGAATTGCAAAGAGGATCAAACCAAAATTTGTTTTGAGTACCTTTCCTAGCCATTTTCCAAGAAAGCCACCTACCTTTGCAGGCTAACCAATATCACATTTGTGTCCATTGTCCGTGGACCTATGAATTCACACACAGAGAGGAAGAAGTTGATTTGTTCACCACTTGGATACCCATCACCAAATGTATGTCCATCTATTGATATAGATAGGAGTTGATGGATCACAATGATTTTTGAGAACCATCCACCTTATTCCATCCTTCAAATCTAGAGAATTCAAGCATATAGGTGTCCTTCAAATCGTTCGCAATCCTTCATACACTTCAAAGATGGCACCTTTAATGAAGACCATTATTTTGACAGTTCGCATCATTCACCATGCCAACTTAGGCTACGATGCACTCCGCCAATAAATCATAAGCTAAAGGTAGCTTAGATTATTCTGAACTCACCCCAACTCCTATAGTTTAAAATTGTCCCCAAAGAGCGCCCATCTCTTGGCCTTAACATATTTTTCTTCCATATATATGGCTTGATTGGTCAGTTAAGTCTACCTCTGAATTGATCTCTATATATATGCTGAATAGAGGAGGAAAAAGCATCTTGTAACGGCCAGACAAGAGACATAATGTTGTTAAGTTTTTAATTGGTTGAATTGCATTTCTGTATTGCTTTTAGAATTATCATAAAATCTCTCTCAAGTTGGATGGTTCTTATACCAAGATAATGGCAAAGTTGAAGCCCAAGAAGTATAGCTTGAGCTTTGTTGTGCATACTAAATTTGAACTTCTTGGTAGTCACACCAATTAATTTCCCGTGGGTGTCTCTAATCAAGCAACCAACTCCTAGCTTTCCTAGATTCTCCCATGCAGCACCATCGAAATTGATTATTTCCCATCCCAGTAGAGGTGGGATCCAGGATATTCCTACTTGTGGACTAGGAATAGAATTAACTCCAACAATCCATGAACTAGGGAGGTTTTTAGACCATTCAATCAGTTAAACAAACCATTGTCTCAAGATGTGAAATTTTTTCTGGAGGATTAGTTAAGAACCTTATTGTTCACAACCTTCAAAAATTTTGTTTCAAGTTTGTTTACAAGTTTTTTTTGGATAATTTCTTATTTTAAAAGACACTAATTTCTCTCCTTCCAAACTTTCCAAATTAAGATAATTAGACAGCAAATCCAAATGCATGGAAAAATGGCCTAATTATATATCAATGGCCAAGAACTAAATAGAACCAGAATGTCATTAGGTAATACTTCAAATCTTCCCAACTTGACACATAACCACTGCCAACATTTGGTCACAAAGAGGCAATTCACCTATCCTCTTCTTACTAACAAAGGACACACTTGGATGGCCATTAATACCCAAGTTTTTAAAATCATTTTCTTCTAGAATATTGTCAATGCAAAGGCTCCCGACTCGGGCAAACAATGCTTACTCCAACAAAACTAAATAGGCCAATCACTTTTTGTTGTGTGAAACTGAAAATCCTCGGCAAATATCTAATTTTAGCAAAGTATTCTCATGTCTTAGAGCAACTCCATCTAAATGTATCTTGATCTCATAAGTTTAAGAAAGGTGTAAACACTAATGTTGGGACCGTGCAGATCTTTTTTCTACAATTTGCTAAAAATTAACTAGATGTTTAATAGAAATCAACTTACATTGGCACATCTCCTCTAACAATCCTTTGAACCAGACCCTCCACTGCAACAGTCTTTCCCACAGCTATGTTAAAAGTGGATTTTTTTGGAATTTTTTTTAATAAACATATCTTATTTAATTTTGCATTAATATAAAAAATTAGTACAATATTAAAAAAAAAAAGACTGTGTGTGGGGTAGAAGAGCACACCCACAAGTCTAACAAAAGAGCCGAGCCCTTAATTTTTAATTCTTTATGTGGAATAAATAAACACAACCCTATACTCCTTTACCTGAGTTATAGGTCATTCACCTGTACTCTGTACCGATAAGCTGCATATCCCTTCACCAACAAGCCCATGTAACTATGGGAATAAATGCTGAACATGTGGCATCATTGAAAGAGAGAGTTCGTGGGAGGTTTGCTTGATCACGTGAAGGTGTGGGGGTGTATCCAATGCAAGCATAATACTAATTTTAATCATTGGAGACTCCAGAGAAGTGCTTGAACAAGTTGCTTGCCTTCATCTGTTTCAAGTGAAGGTGGTCAGACCATGGAACTAGAGCAATTCAAATGCAGTTTAATCACTTCCCAAAACAACACAATATAAAAGATATTTTATTCCCAATAACGCCCCAAAATATCAAAATCAATGGCTCAACTGACCAGAGGACTTGGTTTAGTAAATGCTTTTCCTCTTCTGATTTTCAATTGTATTTCTAAAGTACTTGTATCACAAATTGTCTTTATCTAATTCATGTGAAGAAGACAAGTCCTTTGCACTAGCTTTGTTCTAATCGAGTTTCACCACTAACACAAACAACAATTTATAAAACAAGTGGAATCTGGGACTCAACAGCTAGGGGATGACTTCACAAGTATTCCTTCCTCGGATACATATTTTATAGTTAAGTAGTTGAATTGCAACAACATGCTATCATACCTCATCTATAAGACTACTTAAGGTTCTCCAGGCTGTCCTCAAATATATACCATCTAGAAAACCAGAAAGGTGTCAGGGACTTATATCTACATAGGTAACAACCCTTATGTTCTTTCTGGATCAACGTATCATTAGATAAAATTTAAATCATAAAACTAATTTCAAATTTGATTTACAACCAATTGGTGAATTACACACGAAACCAACTTGAGATCAGAGGCACCCTTGATAACGTGATAATTTTTGACAATATGCCCCTTTTGATCCCATATAAACCCTTCATCACTTCTTGTCTCACCTATTATCACACTCTTTGAGTTTAATTTATAGCCTTTCACACAATGTTGCAGACCTAAAATGCTCAAATTCACTGGTTGCAAAGAAAGGAAAATCAATAGGTAGAGGGAAAAAAGTTGGAGTGGCTATTCACATTCCTTTCAATAGGTGACACACTGAAGCTTATCACACAAGAAAGATGTCTTGCACTTTAATCCCAACCACATCAAAGCAAAGTTCATGATACCAAAATACTGATCATCTTCTAATCTCTCAACAAATTCTCTGCTTCTTATCTAGTTTGAAATTGAGTGAAAAGAAAATGTACATCCCTAGAAAGAAAAACATAGGCTTTTGGTTTGGAAGTTTCATGAAACCAAAATATTGATCATATTTTTGTCTATCCGGAAATTTTCTGCTTCTTATCTAGTTTGAAATTTAGTGAAAAGAATATGTGCATCCCTTGTAAGGGATGCATAGACTCACAAAGCCTTTGTGCTAGCCACAAAACACTGTTTCAAATAGCCTGGTTGCACATTGAGAGATCCATCCAAGCCATTTGGTAGGCCCAAGGCTTTGACCATGAAATGAGCTACCAAAAACCATCATTGCTATGAAGGTTGAGTTGAACTGTTTCTGTTGAAATGGAAATTTAACGAGGATACATTTGATAAATGGATACAATTCCATAATAACAACACTAAGATCATCCCATCCCTTATACCTGGCCCTAAATACGGTGAACTGTTCTCATATATTGTACTAGCCATTAGACTTTACGATATGTATTACACATGCAATAAATTATCCATTATGTATAATGCAGGCAATGAATAGTACAGCAAACAAAGAAGCTTTTATTCCTAAAGTCAGCTATAACATAGCCTATCCATGTCTTGTTGGGATCAGTATACAGTTTACAAGCAAATATTACAAACACCCAACACATTGTACAATAAAGAGTCGCCCAAATATAAAGTATAGAAGCAAATATATTTCAAATTCATCATTAAGTGGAAAGATTAAAGCATAGAAGTAAACATCTTTCTCAGGAATATCTCAGCAAGCCAAAAGAGAAACATATTTTCAATTTCTCAGGAAAACGTCATCTGAAAATACAGAAAATATTGGGAATAAAAAAAATATAGATATCTTTTTATAAAAGAAAAATAATTGATGTTTTTCATATTTAAAATCATCCCAATTCAACAGAAAGTGAGAAAGAAAATTAAGGAGAGTTCAAACCTTTAATTTTGAAATACAAATTCTCCTCATTAATTTTGAGATCGCTGTTTACAGTGCAGACTATATATAGTTCTACTTCAAGCTCAACAATGAGGAAAAATGTAAATAAAAAATTTGTATTTAACTTGTCAAATATTTTTTAAAAATTCAAATGTTTCATAATAAAATGTTTTTGTGTTTTAATAAATAAAATTTTAAATATGAAATACATCAATTACTTAAAGTTGGAGGTCGAGCTGGGGTGGTGTGAAATCAGCACTTCTAACTCTCATGAGAGATGTATTGTTAAATAATTATGTTCTACGTTTCTTTAATGATGTTTTCTAGTCTTCATCTAAACAAACACAAATGTAGTGTGTTTTATAGTTCTTCCCTTTCACTTTACAAAGTGAATGCAATATCCATATTCTCTTTACCGGTGAACATAATTCCAATTGATTTGACAATTGATCAATTTGTTTGTCATTTGAAAAGGGATTAATCTAAGTATAGAGAAGGCCATCTTTATTTTTGTCAATGATGTCCTTCCTCCCAATGGTCTCTCCCTCCCTCTTTGTCCCTATCTATGCATCTCAGTTTGTATATGGACTAAAATATATTTGATATACTATCTTGTTTGCAGTGATATGTTCTATAGGATGCTTTAAAATTTACATTTTGGCTTTGTCATTGTGTGCAAACTATTTGGTACTTTCCAACTAATTAGTTATTGAGATGTTGATGAATAATCATGCTTAGTTGTCTTGTAAGTTAGTATTGTTTGTCTATTTTTAACTTACCATGTTTAATTTTTGCAATTGATATAATGTCTTCAATTTATGATGAACACAAAGATGATGAATGATTCCTATATGTTCATTAGTATAAGTTAACTACGCTCGATCCATACGAATTTGAGGCATATTTAACCCACTAAGCATCAATTCCAATAAGATCATTTACTGTAAACAAAGACAAAGAAGCCATTAAAACTAACATTCTAAATCATGAAAACTTGAAAAACCTCTAATCTAAGACATTGAAACTTATCCTATTCGGAGAGTGGTGTTGCATTGATGTGGAATGGTGACCATTTCCCAATCCCTTCGATAATGAGCTTGTTTCAATTGATTATATTAAAGAGAATTGATGAAACCGATGAGAGATATGTGATAAAACATGATTTAAATGCTAAATTGACATGATGCAAGCTATTTTAACATGTTTTACTCTAAGATGATCGATATGGGTGTATGCAAATCTATTTTAAATGTATGCAAGCTTCAAAAGATTAAAATCTTCATTAACAAATAAGCTAAATGTATGTATCTATGTTATCATGGAAACCATTCATGGAAGCTAAGCTAATATGCAAGTAAATAAAGCTAAAATGATGTTAAATGTGAGTGCAAGTGCAAATAATTTTAATAGCATAAGTTTGTTGTTAAAAGATGGATCCATTTGTCTCCAAATAGTGCTTTATTTATAAGAAAGCAAATGAGAAATGAAGTGTTAAGATTAAAAAAGCTAATCAATGGTCAAGGATGGAAGTTGGAGGAATGGATCATGGATTTTCATCAAGGGTTGAAAATGCAAGTTGATATTTAATCAAGGGCTTACATTCATCCAAACAAACACAATTTTAACCTGCACAAAAAGGTCACAAGTTAACTTGCACAAAAAGTTTCAAGTTAACTTACACATGAAATGTTGAGTTAATTCGCACATGAAGTTTTGTAAGAATATTCCCTTTTTCAAATGAGTGAAGAGAAAGAATATTCAGAATATTCTCATGGGTGAGAAAATAGATATTTTGCAAATTAAAACAAAGTTTAATTGTGCAAAAAGGGAAGGAATATTCCAAGGGAATCCTTTTGGAGGAATGTGCAAAGGAAATGGGAGAATTAGTAATTTGATAATTAAAACAAAGTTTCAATTATGCAAATGAGGGGAATTAAGATATTCATTAAATAATTTATTTATTTAATGGAAAGGGGAAGTGATATGATATTTAATTAAATAACTTAGGGTTATTTAATTAAATAAGAGGACTTTAGGGATTAAATTAAATAATTTGATTTATTCAATTTAATAGGACAAAATGTTAGCATGAAAAGGGATGAATTAATCTAATTAGGTCAATTAGATTAATAATAGATGAAAATGAGGCAATTAATTAAGTAGTTAGGCTAATTTAATCAATTAAGTGAAAAGAGGATGGGTTTTAAGATGAAATTATGTTAGTTAGTCAATGTGATCCATCGAGACATTTTTAAGTGTCTACAATTGCATACACTAGAAAAAATGCATTTTGTTATGAGGATTTGATTCCTCACTACTAGACACAATTAACAAAACATATTTGGCACTAGATTATATAATTTACCAATCTTTTGATGAATCTTGAATACCAATATGATATACTTTCAAAGTACCTTGTTCATTGGTAAAATATTATCCCACTTTGCTTCTTTAACACTCGGCTACACCACCTACCTTATTAATGTCATGCTGATTTTTTCAAAGTATGTCATTTTTGTTTTCCCTTAGAGAGAAAATTGTCTTGTTTAATTGGGATTGTGTAGACACCTAAAATTGACCATTATCATTACTTGGCTATTTCCTTTATAATTGATTGAATATAATCCTAATATTTAATAAATTATCCAATTTTCATTTTTTTATTAATTAAATAATATTTAATAAAGTCAATATTCATCCACTATATATTACTGCTCATTTACACCTATTTCTAGCCTAAACCATTTAATCATCATTTTTTATAGTTTACCTTAGGTAAATAAATCCAATTATTTATTTACCCAAGTTGCCCTATCCACACTCAAAAAATTAAATAAATTATCTTGTTTATTTAATTTTCCATTTCCTCCATTTTTCATTAAGTGGACTAAAACCACTTAACCTCTTAATCTCCACTAGCACACACTGACCTTAGTCAAATCCCGCACATCCTCCAATGTGTACAAAGACCCATTTGTACATGAGACATGGTCTTGGTGCTATGTGACATGGGTCAAAGGACTTGCTCATCCCTCAAGGGTACTCCTAAGTACCCCTCTCCATCTTGTCCATCCAATCTTCCTAAGGAGAATCTCCACTCTTGATTTTCTCCTCGATCCTTCTCTCTCTATCTCCTCCAACCAAATGAGGACACTTGTTTTTCTCTCATCTTCTCATGCTCTCAAACATTATGAGTCACTGGTCACAGATTTTAATCCTAGCTATATTTGTAAATTAGAGAACATCCCTACCTATTAAACATATCCTCTTATACAACCTTATGTTGTTGGAAAGAGCACTCACATCCATAATCCTTGAGTACAACCTCCATTCCATGGTGCAACAAAGGTTATTTTGGTGAAAACTTAGTGTTTTCATCTACATTTGCTAATACTTTGCTTAATTTGAGTGTTACATCTAATTGTGTGTAAATGGGATAATTTAGTTAGTTCAGTTACATGCTCACTTTTTCATGTACACAGACTATATTTGCACTTTGTTAATAGGTTTTCAGTATTCATGAAGTATATCTTCAAAAAAGATTCCTTGATATCTATCTTATTGTTGACAACTATAAAGTCTTGTACCATATAAGAATTACCTTTACTCATAAACATAATACATATGCTAGTTACATGTTCAAATTTAAACCAACATTGTCATTTACTTGAAGATCTAAAGTGTTTAGATATGTTTGAACCAATATTGTTCTAGTCATTTTTTTTATCCCTTTGCAAATATAATAGAATGGGGATTTTAAACTATTTTTTTAACCTAATTCTAATGATTCATGAATATTCATGATACATATCTTGTCTTGGAATTTTAATAATGATCTTGTATAAAATATTGGTTGAAAATTATCCATTATGTTTGTTAGGGCATTCTTTGGAATGAGGCAAAGAGAGGAATTATTAATCTCTTGGGCTAGTTGGATGGTTGGATATTGATTCATATTAGCTATGTACCTTCAAAAAATGTTTTGCCCATTTTGATATTTTCATCTCTATCCAAGAGATTAGCATAACTATCACCTATGTGTATTAAAATAATTGACCCATTTTAATGGTATTTTTTTAATTGTTTGTATATCTCTCACTATTTTTTTCCATTGAAATATTTTTGAGTTGTCTAATTAAAGTGGGAATAGTACCACACATAATCAATTCTATTAATATTTTTAAATATTTATTTGCATGCAATAATAGCATTAGTTCAATAGATAGTAAAGATAAATATTCAATGTGTGACCTCTTCATCTCTTGAGTTGTGCTCAATAAATTAATTGTTCTCTTTTGATAGAATTTCTATATTTATGAATTTGGTCTAGTGATCTTAATTTTTTGGTATTCAAGAATAATTTTTTGTTACTATTCAATGCTTGGGATATTAATGGGATGTGTTTTCATAAGGATTTTAGCAAAGTCCACTTACAAGATTATGTTTGAGCTAATGAAATGTGAAATGTTTCTTTCAACGTTTACAAATCTTAAGAAATAATTTCAATTGCCTTGCCTGAATTTCTCTTCATTAGGGTTTTTTTATATCATTTTTTATATAAAATCCATTTGGTTTTATGGGGAGCAAATTTCATTGCAAAATTGAAGGAAAAACATGCCACATTTGTCCCTTATAAGCAATTTGTTGAGGTTGTTGAAACCTATACTTGCCATCACAATTTTGTATGGTTTACAATGGACGATTACTTGTGTTTGATTTTAAAGGGTTGTTTGGGGGTTTACATGCATTTCAAGGTTTATTTCTTTATTTGATAATTTAAGATAATATTTTAGTTAGGATTTTAATGGGGCTAAAGTTAACTTGTCCAAATTTCTCATGTATGAAGGGTGTAGATTTGCTCTTAAATATTGGAGTCAATCATCACTATTCTTTAAGTAGGTTTTTTAAGCCAATTTAGACAATTAGTCTTTAGTAGACATAAAGACTAAATTTGATTGTTGACCTTGTCTATGAGGGGAAATTTTTTGTTCAAAATATGGGGAAAGTTTTTGGGCACACCTTAAAATTTAGGGAAAATGTATAGATTTCTTGATACACTCCCTAAATTTTAGATAAAATCATGAATTACATTTGGATAACTTTGCAATAAACCTCAAAATGAAAATGAAAGCACTAGATTTAGTTGGAAAATGGTTTCTTTTGTTCAATATGCATGCAAGCATAATTCTTTACCTCATATAGTATTTGATTTTAAAATATGTATTTTATCTATGTCATCTATCCTTTTTATTGGTATTTTATATTTATACCTCTTAGATAAAATCATGAATCACATTTGGATAACTTTGTAGTAAACCTCAAAATGAATGCACTAGGTCTCGTTGGTAAATGATTTCTTTTGTTCACTATGCATGCAAGCATAATTCTTTACCTAATATAGTATTCAATTTTAAAATATGTATTTTATGTCTATGTCATCAATTCTTTTTATTGGTATTTTATATTTATACCTTACATGTCTATGTCAATCAATAATATAGAATTTTTTAAATGCAAAGATATATCTCCATCAAATACTTTACTCTTAATCTTTTTGATCTTGACAATTCATTAAGTCTTGTTTTATGACCTAGAACATGTCTTATAATTTATTGTTATCATCTCATTGTCATGCAATTATCTCAAAGTTTAGGCCTGGCTTCAAATTGCAATTCTTTCATTTTGCTTTAGAATTATTTTATTTTTATTTGCTTGAGAATTATTAATTTGATTTAATTAAAAGTTTTATTTATTTTGGTTTTGCAATCTTAATAAAAGATAGATGCATATTGTTTAACAAAAATGAACAAAAATATCATTTATAGCAAAACTACTAGATATTTTTTTTAATCTTATTCTAAACTTTACATAGATTAAAAATAAATTAAAAAATTGCTAATTATTATTTATGTTCAATATTAAAAGCATCCTGTTGCAGGCAAGAGGTCATGAGGTCTAGTCTCCCCCCAAACTCACCCGGGTACCAGAGGGCATACTGCAGTCTAAAAAAAATGTTCAATATTAAAAGACACTTTACACTAACACTTACAATTAAAATATTATATAATCTTCATTGATCTCAAACTATCATCCAGCCTCCCCCAAAATGACATGTCATGTCTCCAAAGAGTAAATCCTAAACACAAATAGTAAACAATATGCAGCCCAAAATGTGATGGAAGTTGCAGGTATTGTCATTTTATGGTGAAAAAATAGAAAAAATAAACCGATCGAAATTTTAAAAAAAATGGCATTCAATTTTTTTTTAAAACTAATCTCACACATTTTTGGACAAAAAATCCAACAGCAGGGCGAGTTCTGAGATCTCGCGATATATGACGAGATTTTCTCAAGATCTGCTCGTGCGGTCTCAAGACAAAGCAATCAATTCACGAAATAAAAGGGCAAAAACAAAAAGAACTTAAAATTCACTTTTCCAAATAATTCTCTAGCAAAACCATAGTTAAAAGTAAAAACTTTATGGACCCACCTGCAAAAATAATTTAAAATTATTCAAATTTTCAAAATAAGAATTGTGAAATAGCAAGAGTTAGAAATTTGTGAACCCAAATTAAAACACAAATTACAAAGAGGTTAAACGTCAATAAATGTCTTAATAGATTTATTCAAGAGAGTTCTCCCAGGACATTTAAGGGCATTGAATTGTGTAGACCATTTCCATAATGAGGTTTTCCTTTTGATCATGGCATCCAAGCGGCCACATATGAAATAAGTATCAACGTCGAGTGCATACTGGGAAAATTATAATGCCCTGCTAGATGCATTTATTTTGTTTCAAGTTTTGGATAGCTATGCAGCAAGAAATAAGGATATTTTACACTTGTCACCATTCAGTTTTTCATCTCCACAAACATGATTATGCTGCAACCCTCCCATGTCTAGTTTCCATGTCAATATAATTTCTAAAAGGATTGAAAACAAACAAAAATATATACAAATGAACGATGGGCCATCATTTCTTGTCTCAACTGTTATCTCACTTTTCTAGTGCAATCTGCAGCCTTTTGCACAATGTTGCAGACATGATATATTCACTTCACTGGTTACGAGAAAGGTGAATCAAACAAGAGTGGGGAAAAGTTGGAGGAGCCATTCACATTCCTTCCAACAAGTGACATTCACCAATTTTTACAAATAAAGATTACAATTGTTAATTGAAATAGCCCCTAGGGTTTATTGAACTGGTTTACCAAATTAATTAGGGTTTACAGATCTGATTTAACAATTTCAGACATTTGATTTTCCAGCAAATTAAAACAATAACAAAAATACACAGAAAACTCAGAATTCCTGGAAGAGTTCAAGCTTCAAAAATAATTCCAATATTGGATACATAGTCAATTTCCAAAATAGTGAATAGCTGGAATAAACTTAAATCTGTTACAGGCTTACGAATTACAGTGCTAGATTGATTTCAGTTGGCCGGGGGTTTTCCTTCAGGCCACCTAATGATTTAGATGAGTGTTTCTAGAATGTGAAAACCTCCAGTCAGCAATGCCTTAGTTGCTCAACTCCTGTAGGGTTTGATGAGGACGGATCTCCAATGAAATTATGCAGGGGTTTCCATGGCTGCCCACTGCATGGTCCAGATTTGAGACTGCCACTCCTTCCTAGGTTTGTTTATGGCATCAATTTCGCCTAGATGAGTTGATGGATGAGAGTGCTTTGTTAATGGTTTGCTGTCCACTGTATTATTTAACAGATCTGTAGCTACTCGCCCAACACTCCTTTCTTTGGATTCAACAGTGGCTGCATGTGATCAAGGGTGTGGATTTGAGTGACCTGCTGCCTGGTACACTTTATTGCAGACCTCCAAAATGGTGGCAACTTGTAGGGAAAATCTGCTTTGAATTAATACTGAAAACAGGGTAAAACTGCATTGAAATTAGGAAAAATTGGTTGAATAAGGTTAGGGTTAGCGTCCTAACCTTACAAGGAAGTTGAGGGTTTCGTCTTAGTCCCCAAATCAGGATCTCCCCCAATTTTCCAGACAAAATTTACCAAATAGTTTCTCCCAGCAGCAACAAATGCATAAATACCTATTAGATGGGACCCAAAACAAGGCCTAAGTCGGCCAGAAAAATATATTATTTTCAAAAATTGGCTCTAACAAGGTATAGGTCGGCTGGTTAAAGTAATACTTTTAATTTAATAATTATTATTAACAATATTATTATTTAGTATTTAATTAATATTTAGGTTAATGTTGGAAGGTCGATGATCAACCTCAAGAGATTAGGGACATGACAATCCTCCCACCCCAAGATTGCTTGTCCTCGAGCAATTTCAAACTTGGATACTCAAAAATCTCCACTCCTTCCCAAGTAGCATCCTCAAGTGGAAAAATTTTCCACTTCACCAAATATTCTAGAATAATCTTGCTCCTCAACTTCTTCTCTCTTCTCCATGATTACCTCAGGCTCCAAAATCAATTTCCCTTCATCGTCAAGTGGTGGCAGCTCAAACGACAAAGTAACCTGCTATCCAAGGGCCTTCTTCAAGCATGATACGTGGAAAATATTATGGATTCTATTGTTTATTGGAAACTCCAACTCATAAGCAACCTCACCTACACTCCTTATGATCTTGTAGGGTCCATAAAATCGCAGTTTCAACTTTTTAGCACCACTTACCTTGAGGCTAGATTGTCTGTAGGGTTGTAACCTCAAGTATACCATATCTCCCACCTCAAAAAGCCTCTCAATTTGATGGCGATCAGCGTACATATTTTTCTAGTTTTGGGACTATTGTAGGTTCTCTTTGAGTGCCTTCACAATGTTTAAGCTTTGTTGAATCCAATCTTTTGCTCTTAGTACTCTACTATCCAAAAGAATCAAATCCATGAATGAAGTAGCATCATAACCATAGAGTACTTTGAATGGGGTCATACCTACAGACATGTGGTAAGTATAATTGTAGCAATATTCTCCCAGGTGCAGCCATTTGACCCATGTTAATTGCTGTCCTATAACATAGTTCCTTAAATAACCGTCTATCCATTTGTTCACAATTCTTATCTGACCCTCGGTTTGTGAATGATAGCTAATATTTGGAGTTAATTTTGCACCTATTAATCGAAAGAGTTCTTGCCAAAACAAGCTGATAAATCTGTTGTCCCTGTCGTTTACAACATTCCTTGGCAGCCCATGAAGTCTAAAAATCTCTCTAAAGAACAGACTAGCCACTTGTGGAGCCCTATACTCTGAAGATGTAGTATGGAAATGAGCATATTTAGTGAGTCTATCAACAACCACATAGATACAATCCTTACCTTACACCTTTTAGAGGCCCAAAATGAAATCCATGGAGATACTATCCCATTTCTAATTTGAGATGGGTGGGGGCTGCAACAACTCAGCTGGAAAAACATGCTCTGTTTTGTTTTGCTGGCACACCATACATTCCCTAACATGCTTCAACACATCATTTTTTAGCCCTTTCCATGAAAAACACTCCCTCACTTGCTTATATGTCTTGTAGTACCCTAGATGACCAGCAAGTGGTGTGTCATGACATGCCCTCAAGATTTTTTCCTTCACCTTTGATCTCATTACAAAATACACCTGATCCTTGTATAGGATGAGCTCATCCACCACTTTGTACCTATCATCTTACAACTTCCCATCCAAAATGTCAACAACAAATGTGTTCTTAACTTCTTGGCATACTTAGTAATTATATAACCCTCCAATCAGCAAATATGTCAATTATAGAGCAAAAATAAGGCTTCCTAGAGAGTACATTAGCCACCATATTATTTTTTCCCTTAACATACTCAATATCAAAATCATAGGCTTGTAACTTACCCATTTTTGCTGGCTATTGTTCAAATCTTTTTGATCGAGGAAGAATTTCAAGCTGTTATGATCTGTTTTCACCACAAACTTCCCACAAACCAAGTATTGCTTGAATTTGGCCAATGCATGTATGATTGCTAAGAAATTCCTTTCTATCTCCTTGAGCTTCCTACTGTCAAATGTTGTAGAGTGTCTATTTTGCCTGTATTGATGAAATTTGCCCCTATAAGGTTTCACACTTTCACTGATAGAACAGTGTAAGATACCTGATCATGTTTAATGAAGTTTTCTGTTCCTAGGACTGTAAGCAGTAAGACACCTGATTATGTTTAATAAAGTTTTCTGTTCCTAGGAAATTCAGAATTTAACAATAATCCACTGCAAACATATGGAACAGTGAGCAACACTTGAAACCCTTCCTAAAAATGTAAACAGTTACAGTATTTTGAGTACAAAGATTTAGGTCAATCTGACTCAAATGATCACCAATTCAGTTTAGAATTCAGAAAAACACATTATTACTGTTCAATGCACCTGGAAATGGATGGTCAGCAAATTGCCCTAGGTCTTCTCATAGGTGTCAGATCTCGACTGTGTTTTCTTTATGTGAAAGATGGACTGGGTCTGCAATTTGGATGCACTGTAATAGAGCAGAATGTCGTTCGGTGCCCAGATGGTAAGGTTTTGGTTCACTTAAGACCTGCTGCTCCCTCCTGAGGCAATTCTCCTGATCCCTCCTGGCGGCAATTCTCCTGAATAGGTGGCAAAAACCTCAGAGAGGACCCACTTGCCAGGCGCCCTATTGATGTTGCTTCCCTTGCAGCTGTTCAAAGCCCTAGATCTGAACGCTTTAAGATCTGCCTAGAGCATACCTGCACTAGACCTCGCAGCTCCTAAAAAATAAAATAGATGTTGTTGAGGGTTTCCTGGAGCGGCAAAGTGCAGGTCGGATAGAATGGAGTTGTTGTTTGCTTCCAAACGGATTCCCAACCTGCAATCCACTCTTAATGCGCCCAGAAATCTGCTATAGTCCTTCAAGAGTGCCCTAGCTAGGCAAAGAGATGGCCTGCGGCCTGCAACAAATAATGAATCCTTCCCAAAACTCCCAAGCAAGGCAATCAGCTCCTGAAACAGACCTGTGTTAGATTATAATGGAGATTCCAGACCTACAAACGCTATTTGAAAGAAAACTTGATAGGCTGTGGTCAGGGATTTCATCCCAACCTGGGGGTGGCGTCCCAGCCAGCCAATTCTCAGGATTTTTCCCAAAAATTCAAACCAAATTCTCCAGATGATGGCACCCAGCAAACAAAATGAAATATATAGCTGTTTGGGGGGCGCTACGATACAAAACAGGCCGATCTGCAATGAACTTATTTTTAAATTTTTTTAATTATTTATTTATTATTGAAATATTGGTCAGTCCAAAACTAGGCATCAGATTTAAATTTAAAATGTTTTACTTTATTTTTATTTCATAATGGTGTTAAAAAACACCTTTTATAGTTGCTGGCCGACCAGCTAAGGAAGGGACATGGCAAACAGCTATTGGATCAAGTATGCAGTAGCATACATAGGTAATTTGTTTCTGACAAGGTTGAGGAAGGAGTTGGCAGTGGGGTAGAACAACTAGCATGCAAGCTGCATTATGTTAACTTTGAAGGTTTGCTTGATACTTGTACGACTGGCTTTGCAATATTGATGTTGTGCAGTTTGCATGCAAGATATCCAACCCTACTGGATTGCTTATGGATGCCCTTTGGTACACATTCAAAGCCTTTTCGTTGGCATCCTAAGCTTAAGTCTGTAATTTACCCACCTAATAGAGAACCGAAATACATTCAAGTTCATTCACTCCATCAAAAAAGAACAAGCTGAAGCCATAATTTGATTAAGCAAATTGCATTTACCAAGCCATAATTTCTCAAAGAAGCATCTAAATCTCATTTAGCAAATTCTGATGCTGATAAATATCATGATGTTGAATAAGACGAGGAATATGTAGATTTTAAAACGAGGAAAAAAATGTCTTATGCCTATTATTTGTATAGTTAGCACATGGGAAACCAAGTTAGATTTATAACATGCAGATAAGAGTTGGCTGTGGAAGGTTTTGGTAAAGCATTTATAGTTTTCAATGCAGAAGTTCTGAACTTTCTGGTATGCAATAAAAAATGCAATAGATTTAATGAGGATGGTGTCTGAAATCATAAAGCTTTACACTAACTCTAAAGTCTATGGCAAACCTTATTTAAACAGATAGTATGTAAATTGATTCTAATGTAAGATCTCACCAAAGGTGTAGGTAGTATATCTTTACTTTGTTGTAGTCGGCCGTAGTTGGCCAATTGCTAATAAAACAATAGTTAGTGAGAATAATACATGTCATGTACTTTCGGGTAATCAAGTCCCAATTAATGTTAATGCTGTTATGAAGCGTCGTGTCCGTTGGTTATCTAACCACCGCCGAATGTTATATGTAGTCTGTTGGGATAGTCAGGAGGGAGTTATATGCCGATGGTTATATTGTTAAGCACTGCTGATACTCTTTGATTGTACATGATATTTTTGATGATGAATAAAGTTTCTCGTATTCAAATATGATATCTTTCTGGTTACTGTTTTATTCTATGTTTTGCACATGACTAGTTTGCTAGTAGTACGTAGGATTTGAATTACACTCCGTAGGCAAACATTTGGCGCCGTTGCCTGAGCGGACTAGGGCATCACTCGTCATGGCAGCGTAATGGGTCAATCGGCGGAAGAACCTGTAAATGCTAATGAGGAACGGGAAGACCTATTGACTGAAGATTTTATCAACCTGTGGAAGATATCTTTACGAGATCACGTACGTAGGGAATCCCACAGACGGGAGATCCCTGAGGAAGTTATCTGGGATAGGTTGGAAGTGAATGACGAGGTGAAGCGCCTCCTGAATCGTATGCCTAGATTACTGGCCCGTCATTCCATTATTCTGCAAGATCTCCGAGAAGAAGAGGATTGGGGACGCCGAAGGCAGCAAATACTACAACGCTACGAAGAACGAACTAAACGAGAAGAAGAAGAACGAGACACGAGCCGGAGACGCACATCCGGTAGTCAGCAATGATTGCTTGAACATATTTTAAATGCCCGTACGGCCGAACAAAGACAAGAATCGAGTACCTGACGGGCACGAGACTCAAGAAGAAAAGGTTCGGCGATCACTCAGGCTGCAAGAACAAGAAAACCGGCGAAGACTGAAACAAGCCGGTAAGGAATTGGATGAGGATTTAATTGAACTAAATCAGAGCATTACAAGAACATATGAAAATCTAACAAGAATAGACACATCCATTGGACGAGCGCACCAAAGTTTGACAGAAGGAAGGGACGAAGAACCCTTCAGCACCCCGTACGTAGGAAGGTATGATCTTTATGAGAACGAAGATGAATTAAGTAGTAGCATAAGACGTTTTCAAGAGTTGTCCTTATCGGACGACAACAAACCGCTGACAAGTGGAAGATCTGAGCCCAGTACCCCAAGGCAGAGAGAGTACTGAAGGGAACCCCAGGAGACTCAAGGTGTGGAGGACGCTGACGCAAGACGTGGGAGTGACTCGTACGTGGCCGAGAGTGCAAGTGACGCACCGGAACGTAGCAGGGAAACCAGTCTAATCGGGTCCAATACACAAGGAGGACAGCGAGGAAAGATGGTGACTCATGAGCGGCAAAAGCTACCGAAGTTTATGGGGAATGGGTCAGAAGATCTAGTACAACATTGCAAGACATGTGAAACTATCTGGATAGCCAGCGGACAAGATGATCCGGACTAGTGGCTGAAAGCATTTCTAGCGACACTCAAAGAAAGTGCCATTGATTGGTACTCTGAATTGGATCAAGCACAGAAAGCTACATGGAGGTTATTGAAGAAAGCTTTCCAGGAGGAGTTCAAACTTCTTCGAGATGACAGCGAGATTGTTGCAAAGATATACAATACCAAGCAAGGAAAGCACGAGAGTGTGCGGACCTACAACCGAAGACTCAAAGATTTAGTGGGGAAATTGGAGGCACAACCGGCCGATGGGTTGAAGAAAAGATGGTTCATCGAGGGCTTGCTTCCGTCATTAAGGAAGAAAATGAAAGTCGTATCTCCTTCGTCATACGCCGAAGCATACAATAGGGCAATGGACATAGAAAGTGAAAATAAAACATCCTCCCGAGGGAAAAAGAAGACAGACGACGAGGAGAGTACGGACGACAGCGACAGTGAATCCAAAACAGTACAAGCACTCAGGAAAGATATGATGCGAATGATGAAAGAATTGAAGGACGGCAAGGAGAATACGAGAGAAGCCAGAGAACTGTGGTGTACGAACTGCAATGCGGAAGGTCACACAAAGGCGAACTGTCCCAAGAACTTATTTTGCGATATCTGCCAAGTGATGGGACATTCCGTCAAGGAATGCCCATACAACTTAAAAGCCAGAAGTGCACAAGTACTCTTCACTCATGGAGAGCCGTCAACACCGCCGAACACACCACCAAAGCCCCAGTACAAGAGCAATGCATCCCCTGGAGGTTACCGAAGCAATAGAAGTCCGAGAAACATGATACAGTACGATGCAAAAAGAAGGCCTAGGATCTAATGCAGGAAGTGCAACGAATGGGGCCACTTCGCCAGGGACTGCCAGAACGGTCAAGGTTCGGGAGGGAGATTGTGTAAGTGGTGTGGACCAGGCGATCATGAAGATAACGAATGCCCTAAGCAAAAGGGTATCCACATGCTGGAAGTAGAAGAACAAGAGGTACTAGCGATCACCAGAGCACAAGTAAAAAAGGCCACTTACCCAGATCCATGTATGGAGAAACAAAGGATGAAGGAAGCAAAAACTGAAGTGGAACTGGCAATGGCGAAGGAAAACAAAGTACCTTTGGAGAAGCCAGGAGCCTCTCGGCGGTCGGAGGCGAAAACCAACATTGTACGGCAGGTACTGCCGACCACCATATCGATCAAAGTAATTGACCTTCTCCAGACTATGCCGCAGTTGGGACTGGCAATTACAAACATCGTCGGGGATGGCAAGCAACCGCAATCGGAGGAACGAAGGCAAGAATGGATACCAGAACTGCCACCATATGGTGAACAAACAATCAAGCCAGTATTGCTCACAACGAACATCGAGAAGATGCCAGCGGTCGTGCATATGGAGATCAAAGGGAATATCTTGACAAATACTATCGTCGATGGAGGATCGGGAGTCAACGTACTACCTGAAGACACATGGAAGAGTCTCGAGAAGCCTACACTTTGGCCGCCGACATTCCAACTAGTGGGCGCTGATCAACATGGTATCAAGCCGTTGGGAACACTGATGGCGCAGAAGGTGACGATCAACACACAACAGTTTTTGCTAAATTTTGTCGTCATCCCATTACAGAGGAAAGCATACGATGCACTACTTGGGAGAGGATGGCTGATAGCCGCAAAGGCAAATCATAATTGGAAGAGGAACACACTCTCAATTGAGAACAACGGGCGAAAGTACGTCATTGACTTGAAGAACCAGGTCGTGAGCGAAGAATTGGCTTCCTCTGGATCTGAATCGGATGGAGGTGAGTCGGATGTGGACGAAGGAAGGAAAGCTATGGAACCGAACACTGAAGGCGTACTTGAACTCGAGAGTTGTTTGGAGGACGAGACAAGCTCACTGAATGGCTTATTTCATTGGCAGATGGAAGACTATGAAGTGTTCCACCGAGAGTGTAACATGCTACAAATCGGGGAAATCAAGGAAGAAGAGAAACAGGGAAGGCCTAGCCAAACATTTCCGGCCGAGAATGGAGAGTACAAAGAAAGAGTATCAAAACTGGACGATACACCAGTCCACAAGTCCGAGCGAAAATGAAAAGTATGAAAAAATTAGAAAAAAAGAAAAGAGAAGAGAGAGGAGATGAGAGAGAAAATAAACAAAAATTGAAAAAATTAAAGATAGAAGAGAAAAAAGCTAAAAGTCAACAAAAAATGGAGAGTAGGAGAATAAATGACGAAAAACAGGACAAATGGAGGAGAGAGGAGAGAGAAGATGAGAATAATAAGGAGAGGGAATTAAAAGAGATTGAAAAAAGAGAAAAGATACAAAAAGGAAAAAATAAAAGTATTAAAAAGACAGATATATTGTATGGAGTTATAAAAAATAAAAGAAACGGACTTATGGTAAAAGCGAAGCCGAGCAAGGAAAGAGAATGTAAAATCAAAATTAAAGTGCGAATTGGGACCATCACCCGCCAAGGGAGAAAAGTCGTTGAAGGAAGTAAAAGTCAGCGAAGTATTAAAAGAAGAAGCTTTAGAGTGCAACACAACCGACGCCTAGCAAAGGAGGATGAAGTGCAACCATCAGGAACACTCGGCGGCATAAGAGAACATAAAAGGAATCGAAGAAGGGAAAAACAAATTCAAGTAAGGAAGACATCGACGCACAGGAGGGCGGGTGTACAGCACCAAGGACTTGGCATGATACATCATTCAATTAATTTGTACATCGTACGGCATCAGGGACTCCAAACTCAACATCCATTGCCAGATAGAGCAGTCGTACGGCTTCCTAAGTACCTCAAGGTCGTACGAGGTTTTGATAATGCCTCTCAAATCGTTTGGAAAGGATTGACTCCATTCATAAGGCACAAATTGTTTTCTCCAGTCGTACGGCAATTGGGAAAGGTCTACATCGTACGGCAATTGGGCAATGTTTACATCATACGGCAATTGCAGGTCAGAATTGTTCAAAGTTTCCAGAGCATAGCAAACTTGCAAGTTCTTCATTCTCCAGTGGAACTGCGCACAGAGACTCCAGGCGTACGACATCCTCAGACTCTTGGCATCGTACGACACTCCCAGAGTTTTGACATTGTACAGCTATCACAATCTCAAGATTTTCACATCGTACGGCTTCTTCTCATTCAAGCTTTGGACACCATACGGCTCTCTCAATGTCACGTTTTTCATAGCGTACGGCTTCATCATTTTCAAGATTTTGACATTGTACGCATTCAAGAAGAGGTCGTACGATGGAAGAAAGAAGAGGCCGTACGCCATAATGAATATTCCGTACGTTTGAAGAAATCCAAGACCATACGCCTACACTTGAAGAAATCCGCACGGTTACAGTTGAAGAATTTAGTACGCTGGGAGAGAAAGGTCGTACGCTAGAAGAGAGAGGAGTCCGTACACTTGCAGATAAGGGAGGCCGTACGCTCAGCCAAAGAAGAGGTCGTACGCTTGAGGAGAAGGGATGTCGTATGCTCTGGTAGAGGGGAGGTTGTACGACCTGGAGAAAGAGTCATACGCTCTAGCAGAGGAGAAGTCGTACAACTTGAAGGAAGAGCTATACGCTATCATAAAGAAGAGGCCGTACGAGTTGCAGATGAAGTCGTACGTTTGGATAGGGAAAAGGCCATACGAGCTAGGAAGGAGGTCGTACACTGTCATAAAGAGAAATCCGTACGGCATAGTGAAGAGTCCGTACATTGGGAAAAGGAATTCATACCATCCATTGCCGTACCAAGCATCGACTTGGAGAAAGTAAAGTCTAAGAAAAACGATGCAAAATTTGTATTTTTCAGCTTCATCAGCACTATTCGAAACCTTTGGAAAAGTCATGAAAGTGAGGTACGCGATGCAATTTCGGGTGGTTTCGGAAAAGTCATGAAAATGAGGTATGTGATGCGATGCTGCCCCCGGACCCTGCGAGGGGCGCTGCCCCTCGACCCCGCTGGGGGCGCTGCCCCTTGACCCCCATAAGATTTATTGGAATTGCCAATTTGCAGTGCAACCAGCCATCATAGTACAATTACAAGAGCAGTTGGCAACTGAGCAAACAAGAGTGGCAGCTCTTGAGGAGAAGTTGATAGAGAAAGATACCCAGGTGGCCGATGCACAACGACTTTTAGCACAGAGGGAGAATCAATTATAGGAAAACTACGAGGAGTTGGCACTTTTTGTTTTCAGTCGTCTGGAAGACGACTACTTTGTAGGGGGGGATGATGTAGGTAGTATATCTTTACTTTGTTGTAGTCGGCCGTAGTCGGCCAATTGCTAATAAAACAATAGTTAGTGAGAATAATACATGTCATGTACTTTCGGGTAATCAAGTCCCGATTAATGTTAATGCTGTTATGAAGCGTCGTGTCGGTTGGTTATCTAACCACCGCCGAATGTTATATGTAGTCTGTTGGGGTAGTCGGGAGGGAGTTATATGCCGATGGTTATATTGTTAAGCATTGTTGATACTCTTTGATTGTACATGATATTTCTGATGATGAATAAAGTTTCTCGTATTCAAATATGATATCTTTCTGGTTACTATTTTATTCTATGTTCTACACATGACTAGTTTGCTAGTAGTACGTAGGATTTGAATTACACTCCGTAGGCAAACAAAAGGGAGTAACTGAAGAGCATGAATGCACTATTGGAGACCTCACTTGTGATGGAGCACCAAAGGAACTTGGAGAAATCCATTTTGCAGATGGATTTGCACGATTTGGCATTACAGGATGAAATCCAATTTGATGCATCTGATGATTGAGGTTCCGAGGGCAAACCAAAGGTGGCTTATGTGTAGAAGGCCAAGAAGTGGTAAGAAAGGAGGGGCAATTTTTGGATATTGAATCTTATTCATAAATGGACCTTGTGCTTTTTTTCCATTAGAAATGGTGGGGGAATATATTAGTGAAGGCAAACCACCTGATGCCAGAAAAATTCTGATGAAATGTTGGTTTTCATAAGAACCACTAGGCGACTGATACTGGGGCTTCCCATAATGAGTTGGAACTGAAAATGAAGGTAGAATGCTGTCCATTGTTGCTCTTGGGAAAATATGATTTGGTGCATGTGGATTCATTGAGATTTCAACAAGTAAAGATGGTGCAAGCAAATACCTACATGGAATGTAAATAAATGGCAAAGAAAAAAGTCAGTTATGCCTCTCTTGAGCTGCAATTTTCAGAGAAAGCAGATTGAGATTCCATCACTGAAGATGATGAATTTACAGAAAGTGCTAGGCTATCTTAAGCCAGTTTGGTATTTGAAAACAAAATGCCATTCCTAGAACATGAACTGGAAGAGGATAGTAATTCAGCCGAGGCAGCTCTGATTGAATGTGTGGGCAGAATCTGTCTGAGTGTTTGAATCTCATATATATTGCACTTAGCTGAGCTCCCTTTTCTACAAAGCACAGAGCATATTACTTGCAAAATACCAGACACAGTAAAAGCCAGACATTCCCATGGGAAGTTATATCTAAATTACTTGCCTGTAATGAGAAGCTACTTGAGCGTAGTATTGTACAGAAGTGATATGTAAGTCTAAGTCATCCTCTACAAATTGAAACTTCTTCACATCTGTATCAAACAAACAATTTCATGGCCATATAGGTGAGCAAGTGTTGTTAGACAACACACAAGCATGCAAGCACAAAAACTTTACATATCCCCTTACGACTAGAACTTTTATCATTAAATCCAATTTGTAACCAAAGCAATGCAAGAAAAACATCACATGTAACATAGTTTTAATATCTTTGTCATTATCCATCAATAGATGTGGTAGATGTTATATAGAGCTAATCTCAACGGCATTTGCCTCAGGTTTGGGACAACTTTATTTCTTAACTTATTTTCAGGATTCCTATTCATCCAGTAAACTGTAGGTCTAATAAGATCACTTAAGGTATTATCCAATTTTCTGGAACTAGGATTCAGGGTTGGAGATAATCTTTGTAGGCCAAATACATTTCAAGACCAAATCTGGGAGAATGCATTGGTACCTAGTGTATTATCTTTTAACCTATACCAATTCTTCCTCATGATATTGCTCTAGGAAAAAAATTATAAACTGCTTATTAGCAGATATTTTCTAATATCACAACATACAACGTACATTATGCATGTCCAGTGTTGCTTTAGCCAACAAAAGTTGAATTTTTACTTAACTTTTGCCGAAAGTCCATGAATTTCTTATTTTACATACCAAAAAACCTTGCCACCCAGACTATCATAAATTATTACAGCCCATAAAGTATGCCCTGAAATGCACATTTTATCTGGCAGAGCTTTGATGCATTTGTTCAGTGTGGATAGGCTAGTTGCACCTTTATTTTTTTAATAGACATATATTAACATTTTAAAGCAATCTCAAGATGCATGTAGACCTTTCAAGTATTAAGTGAATGATCGGATTCTAGACATGGGAGCAAGACAACTGAAGAGAACATGTACTGAGTGTGCAATAGTTACAAAAAATACTCCTCAAATCTCATTTGGATGCACCTTATACTCTCATATAGCAGCAACATTCACAACATATCTCCTATAGCATCACAAGCAAGATGGGTGTACAACTGTATGGGACAGGTTAAAAAATTTAAAGATATTTTTCCCATTTTAAGTAAAGATTCTTTGTTGTGACCATACAAAGGTAATGAATGCTGCATACACAACTTATTGGTGAAACTAAGATTCCAAGGCCATCATTTGTGTAATTTAAATTCCACCTATTATTAACTCCAACTAAATTAAAGAAGTAATGTAGGTCCCAACTGTTAAAATTATCACACAAGTATGTTTCATTAGATTGATTGTAATATAATGACAAGTTCTGACCTGCAAGTAAAGCCGTGGCTAGAAGAAGTGAGTCAACAAAATCCAATCCTGGAAGCAAGTGTAATCAATGCCAAAATCCAACTGCAGAAGTCATAAGTAACTAGTACAACTTGCAAGATTCACTTCACAACAAATTCTAGGCAATTCAACATTTTGATGCAATCCATTTAGCAAAGCAATTACACTTGGCCCTTAATTTCCATGACAAAGATGGAACACTGGCCTAAATGCTTAAGACTTGTGTATCCGAGATTAGGTCAATGACACTCAAGTAAGTGATTTTCAAAATAAAGTTTGTCAATTTTCTACAATGCTAATGATTGAGCATCAATGTTTCGAGTACAAAATACTGGTTCTGCACATAGGCATTGATTTTTTCTTGTGTCAACTTCTTATCTCAGATTTAAAGCTGAAAATACATTTGACAAAGGTTAAAACCTCACTTTCACTCTTACCAATCAATTGCACTTTAACCCCACTTTCAAAGACAAGTTGGATCATTCACTGAAATGCTTATGATTCGGGTAAGTAGGATTGAGTCAAATACGTTTAAGCCATTAATTTTCAAGAACAAGCTAGAGGATTTTGCAGAATGCTAATGATTTGAGACTCTGAGATTTGAACATTTATTATTTTTTCTGAATGTCTTGTGATTTGATTCTTAGGAATCTCTGACTAGGTCAGTTACACTCAAATTGTTGATTTTCAAGACAAAGTCAAAGCATTTACCAAAGTGATAATGATTATTGGAACATAAATCTTAGTTTCCGAAATGCTTATGATTTGGGTACCTGAATGTAGGTCAATTGTAATATATTCAAGACTGTGTTGGAGCATTTTGCATGATGCTGCAAATTTGCACAGGAAGGATTTGAACATAAAATCCCCATTCTTGCACATGGAAGTTATTATTTTCTCATTTGAGCCTTCCTACTTAGGTTTTGAGCTAAAAATTATTCCTGGTTTTGTAACTTTCATAACCCAATATTCCACTCAACCCTGAATATCAATATAAATAGGGGACGTTTTCCAAAAGGCTTATGATTGAAGTACCTGAGATTCAATCTATCATACTCAAATGAGTGATTTGAAGACAGTTTTGCAGGTGAGAAGCCATATTTTCTTATTTCAAGCTTCCCATCTCAGGTTTTGAGCTGCAAATCCTCACGGGTACTGCATTTATATGCCTCGTTATTCTACTTAATCCTTAAATTCAAGGAAAGGATAGAGCATTTTCCAAAATACTTAACGATTTGGGTATCTAGGATTTGATCAAATATTCTAAAATTATTACTTTCAAGGTAACGACAGAGAATGCTTTATGATTTTGGTTTCTGGAATTTTAACGGGTACCTGGGATTTGATCAAATATTCTCAAATCATAACTTTCAAGACAAATACAGAGAATGCTTTATGATTTTGGTTTCTGGAATTTTAACACAAACTCCTCATTCATACAAATGGGACGCCATTTTTCCTCATATCATGCTTTCTATGCCAGGTTTTGAGGTAAATTTCCTCGCTAGTTTTGCATTTTCACACCTCAATATTCTACTCGGCACTCAAATTCAATACATATATGGCGAATTTTTCTAAAGGCTTATGATTTGGGTATTTGATATTAGCCTTAGGTCAAGTATACTCAAATCTTTGATTTGAAGGCAAAGTTGGAGCAATCTGTGGAAAGTTGATGATTTAGGTGCTTGGAATTTGAACATAAAATCCTTATTCTTGTTCATGGGAAACCATTTTTTTCTTTTCAAGCTTCCAATCTAGATTTTGAGCTGAAATTCCTCCCAAGTTTTGCATTTTCACTATTTGATATTCTACTGACCCCTTGTTTACAAGATGAAATTAAGCATTTTCCTAAATGCTTATGATTTGGGTATCCTAAACCATTGCTTCTCAAGATAAAAACTGATTATTTACACAATGCTCATTACTTGGATGTCTGGAGTCGAAAATATACAATCCATATTCTTGAACTCGGGCACCAGTTGTTTTCTTATTACTCTAATCATCGATTACATTTCCAAATTACTTATAATTTTAGCTATCTTGGATTAGGTCAATTGCACTCTAATTATTGGTTTTCGGAAAAGTTAACAGAATGCTAGTGACTAGGGCGTCTGGAATTTGAACATCAACTCTTAAATCTGGCCCACGGGCAACCTTTTTGTTCTCTTTTCAAGTTTCATTTCTCCTGTTTTGAATTGTTAAGTCTTGCTGGTTTTGTAGTTTCACACCTCAACATCCTACTCTATGTAATATTTTCCAAAATGCATTGCATTTGCTATATCAGATTAGGTCAATTGTACTCGCATGCTTCCTTCTCAAGACCAATCGGACCATTTAACAGAATGCCAACAATTTGGATGTCTAGTATTTGCTCATAAAATCGTCGTTCTTGCACATGAGGAACCATATTTTCCCATTTCAAGTTTCTCTGTCCGGTTCTGATCTGAAATCCTCCCTGGTTTGCATTTTCACACTTCACTTTTCTCCCAATAAAAAGAAAAAAAGTTACTACCAACTCCCAAATGCAGAATTTAGTTTCTAGACAAATGTCCAAAACTTATTCTGAAACTCACCACTCACATGAAAGAATCTAATTTCCAAACGAGGCACCATTAAACACACTAACAACAAGAAAATACACATACCATAGGTAGGGCTGAAGAAAAATAGAAGGAAGAGAAGGAACCCAACACTGTGCCACATTATAACATACACTAACCTTCCAAATACGGATCAGATTGCATCAGTGCAGAGTAATCTTCACCACTTCTACATAACCAAAAATTGATTGATTGATTAATTAAAAGAAAAACAACAGCACTACTGTTTAAAAGAATGAGGATTCAACGTCACTACTGTTTAACACAAGGGCTAGCATCTGTAGCAATCGATCTTCAAGCTGTTTACTAGCAAAAATGAACGAGCTTATGTGGTGTTCTGGTCCATATTCAAGCTGTTTTCCAGCAAAAATGAGCCTCCGTTGGTGTTATGGGACTTTTCTTTCAAAAATTTAAAAAGCGATTTTGGGGCGGGGCCGGAGGTAGGCTATTTCTAGTAAAACTGAGCTTATGTCGGTGTTATAGGGATTTTTCCCTCAAAAGAAAAAAAATAAAAATAAATAATGTTATTTATTAAATTTTTTTTAAATAAAAATAAAACTTAAATAAATTGTTGTGATGTTGAATATGTTTTTACATTTTTTTAAAAAAATATTTATTCTTTCTATAATGTTATAGTTAAGAGGGTCTAAATGAATAAGTTCTTAGGGGTCATAAGATTTTAAAACCTGTAGGCCTAAGGGGAACGTGGCATTTGGAGGCATGCAGCAAGTGATGGCATCAATGGCCATAGGCCACTAGGGGTTTGATATCCTAACCCCAAGTACTCTCATTTTTCCTTGTGTGTTGTCCTCATTTCACCTTGTGTGAACGCATTTATTTCTCGCATGTTTAAGGTTGTTACTTGTTGTTTGGGCTCTGTATTTTAGGTTTCTTTGTTCCCCTAAAACCATAAATGTGGTGTCCCAAAAGGGGTGAAGGTACCAAACATTAATGGAATGTGATGTTGTGGTAGGGGGTGATCTGCCCAATAGTTTTAAATTAGCATTAGGTTTAATTAACTCCAAAGAAACAAAATTTGAAAAGGTTAAGCATTCTTTCAAAGATATAGTTGTTGGCGTAGAATGTACAAGTCCCCTAGATTCGGCTAAGTTTGTAAGGTCTAGAAATGGTGAGAAAACTAAATGCTAGGATGTCGATGGAGGAGCAAGTAAGTACTCTCCATCTTGCCCTAAGAAATTATTTATGGTCTTGAACCCTAACATGATAGATGCTATTGGAAAAGAAGAATGTAGGTTAAGTAAAGTTGCAATATTTCTTGCAGCTCTAGACTACAATATAATTCCTACAAAAAAAATCTTGGACGAGTGGTTCAATAATGTATGGATTAAGAAATTCGGAATTCATTTAACATTTTGTAGGATGTTTTGATTAGGTTAAAGTCGAGAAGGGCCCATACCCGTTTACACATTTTGTAGAATGTTGCAAAGAGGCTTGTTCTTGAATTTTTTTTAGAGATCATACAATGCAAGAGAAAGTGGTAGGGAAAGAATTTTGGAATATTTTGAACTCCATTTTTAGGGCAGTGTCTTGGTCTCTAAATAGCCTAAATGAAGAAATTTTGGCACTTTTGTACCCAAGATGGGTGATGATTAAAGATGTGCCCCCCCAATTTTGGGTGTTTTTGCCTCAATTAATAGCCCCATTAGGGAATGTAATGAGAATAGAAGAAACAAAGTCGACTATGTTGAACATGGATGTTAGGTTGTTGGTAGCATTATCTCAAGGAGTGGGCATTCCTAACGAGATTGTAATTGATTCCACTGGAAAGATAATTGTTAGAGTAATAAGTTATTATACTTAATTAATTACATCACATTGATTAATTAATTAAGTCACTTATTCCTCTTTTTTACTTAAGCTAAACTTAGGCACATTTATTAATTAATTATTAATTATTAAGTGTGCACACTAGGGTTTCATTTAGGGTTTACCTTTTTAGGGTTTCTTGATCTCCTTCATAAGGATTGATCACATTGTAATAATTGATTCTCTTAATGCATTTTTACAGAGAGGTTTATAGAACATCTTTTTGGTTCTGCATGTCTTTTGCATGTGACAGGTATTCATTTGCATGCAGGTGATCTTGGATTCTAACATGGTATCAGAGCTCCAGACCTGCAGCTGCTTGTTCGTGATCTGAAGATATGGCCTTTCAGTGAGATTCAAGTGCAAGGGTTTCCACAGGCATCTTTTCTGCAAGATCTGGGGGTAGCCATTATTTTGGGACAAAATGGGCTCAAACGGACGTCGCCATCGCTTCGCGGCATCCCAAAACCCTAAAACGCCGTTTTGTCGATTTTGGAGCAGTTGATCCGGAAGGCAAAAATTTTTGCCGGGGTCGACGCCTCCCCAGACGCTTCTCAACGCACGAAAAAAAAAATTCAAAAACACATTTTTTCTAAGCCGGGCCTCAAATAAGGCTATCCCCAAGACGCTTACCGGGCGGATTCCCACCAGCCACCGATGGGTTTTCCAACCCCACGGCTTCAGCCCCGGCAAAGGTGACCTGCCGGTCCATACACCATCCACCTCCAAAGACGCAGCATGGGGCCAAATTTTTTCTTTTGCGGACTGAGCCGATGGCGTCAAATTTAACTTCGTGAACGGGTGACGTCAGCATGACGTCATCGTCCGTACGGCCCTCATATGCCCCCTCCTAACCCTAGTTTGCCCTAAAGAAGCAGTTTTTTTCTTTTGGCCATAACTTGGGCATACGGTATCGAAATCGGGCAAACGAGATATCGCCGAAAAGCTGGTTCCAAGCACTTTCCAGTAGTGCTGTTTATTTTTCAGTATTTTACTGTTTTCATGCATTTATTGCTGTTTGAAGTCAGATGTACTTTTTATGCTTCCGAGCTCATAACTTTTTGCCACGATCTCCGTTTTTCGCCTCGTTTGAAGCGTCGGAAAGGTATTGAGGAGCTCTAGGTTGCTGTCCATGCACTTTTTCTGTATCTGTCCCAGGTTTATCAGTTAGTCCAGATTTGGCCCAATGGGTTGTTTGGAAATTACTTGGATATTTTGGCAGTTGGGAGAGTGCATCTTGCATCTTTGCACTTCGTTTTCAGTAATACATCATTCAATAATTGCTTGCTGCTTCATAGATTCCAGAGTTGTTCCCGTTTGGAGTTTTCGAGTGTTCCGTGGCATCGGGTTTTCTCGCTTTATCATGATTCCTTGAGTCAATGACTCTCATCCGGTTTCGAGTATACGTAAGAATATTTCCTCGCTTGCCTATATCAAGTTCGGTGTTACTCTCGAGTTCTTCCGTTTTTCGATGTTATCTCATTGTAAGGGGGTTTTGTCCCAATGGGTTTTTCCTTCTTACTTCTTGCATTTGTAAATGGGTACCTGATCAGGCCTCGTTGGGACCCATCTTTGCTTTCATGCATCCTATTCTAGTGTTTTAGCTTCTTCCTAAGTTCATCTTAAGGGGGGGTGTTAGAGTAATAAGTTATTATGCTTAATTAATTACATCACATTGATTAATTAATTAAGTCACTTATTCCTCTTTTTTACTTAAGCTAAACTTAGGCACATTTATTAATTAATTATTAATTATTAAGTGTGCACACTAGGGTTTCATTTAGGGTTTACCTTTTTAGGGTTTCTTGATCTCCTTCATAAGGATTGATCACATTGTAATAATTGATTCTCTTAATGCATTTTTACAAAGAGGTTTACAGAACATCTTTTTTGGTTCTGCATGTCTTTTGCATGTGACAGGTATTCATTTGCATGCAGGTGATCTTGGATTCTAACAATAATAAGTGACAAAATTGAGATTCTAAGTGGATTAAACACTTGTTTCCTCTTAAAAAAGAGGGACATGTCACGAGGAACTGTCCATCCTAAAAGGAAAATTGGTTAACCAAAAAATTAACCCTAAATCCTCAAACCCTAACCCAAGGGTGAGTCATGAAGTTGAAAAAAATAATGGTCTAGTTGTTTTAGATTTTAAGGATTTTTCAGGTTGTAATAACTCTAACATTAATATGAACAATGTTGTTAAAGAGGACAAAAATGATGCATTGGATACCTCTACAGAAGGAGTCGACTTATACCATGAGAAAAAATGTAGTGGAAAAATATAATTTGCTAACACAAGAAACTCATCTGAAGATCTCAAAAATGGAGATAAAGATCTCCCCTCAAATCTTGATTCCCCTTTGGAATCTCCAAGAATAAAATCAACAAATGTACCAATTTGTATACAAGGGCACCAAAAAATGCTCAAGAACCGGTCTTAGATAAAATTAAACAAAGGATTGTGGAAAACAATAAGATAATAGACTCCTTTGGTAATGGAGAACTCCAAAAGGAAATTGGTTCGGAAGAAAAAGTAAAATATACAAAAATTGTTTTAGGAAAAACTATAGATGAATCTAGCATTGATAATAACATAAGAATATCCTCTCTGCAGAAAAATAGATTTGGAACAAAAAGAACTCTAGTAATAGATGAAATATCTATAATTAATATAGATAGACTACCTAAACCTTGCCTTCAAATGATGGTACTACCTACAAATATATATGGGAAAAAAGAAGATCCTAGGGTTAACTCTAGGCAAAGATCATCAAGCAATAGAAAATCCTCGAATAAAAGAAAATTGGTATGATTTGGAAGCTAATAGGTGCAATGAAGAGGAATGTAGTAGCTATGAGTTTTCATTATCTAACACTAGTCCAAATCAAAAGGTTTTAATTGAGCATGGAATAGTATTAGACAAAAAAGCCTAATTAGCCCAATATGAATGAAAAATAGCCCTTGCTCTAAGAGGCTCCAAATGGTGGTTTTGTACTCATTCCTTTTGATAATGCAAAAGACCAGAGGATGTCCCTAGAGGATAAGAGGTTTCATCCCCTAATCCAAAGAGGTGACCCAAAGGAAGCTATTAACCCATTTGTAGATGCAAAATGGATCAAAAAGAAAATGAAAAGAAAGAGACAGTCTAGGAAACTTGAAAGAGATCCATACCCAAAAATAAAAGGTAAAAATAAATATGAATGCATACCTAAAAAATTTGATAGCTTTAGGAATAATAAAGAGGAAACTCAAAACATGGGGGTTGATGTTTTTTAACTGCTCAAGTTGGAATGCCAGGGGGCTTGAATCCCCTAACAAAAAATGCATAGTTAGAAGATATTTAAATTTGGAGAAAAGCAAAGATGTCCTCCTCCAAGAGGTAAAAGCAGTCAAATTCACATTAGAAAATAATCTCAGATTTTTATGGAAAGATGCATCCCAATTTTATACCAATCATCAAAGGAGGTGTTGCAACTATTTTAGTCAATACATGGTCTAGGTTTGTAACTAATTTTGGTATTTCTCTCTGTAACATGGCAGTATGGATAATCATAGAAAAAGACAATAGAAGATTTGGAATCTTCTCTAGATATGCCTCTAATGACTACAAATAAAGAATAGAACTGTAGAAATGGATGTGTGAACTATATAACATTCCCTAGATTGTAGGGGTAATTTTAATATGATCGAAAGCAAACATGACAAAATTGGAGGTTTAGATTTAGACTGGAAAGGTAATGAAAAATATTTTAGGAAAAAAAATTAAAACTAAGCTGAAATTATATGATCCCCAGAAAGAGTATGTTTGATGCCTAAAAATGCCAAGCAACAGCCTTATGGGAAACTCAATTAATGGGGGGACCAATTGCGCTAAACTGAGTGACCTCTAGGTTTTTAAAGAAGTTGGCTTCTTCTATATTTGGGGGGTTTGGAATGGGAAAAGGAAGCAGATATATAAAATAAATATCTAACCTAAGGTGATGCGCCAAGATGTAGGTGTGGGCACGGTAAATCTTCCTTTCAGATGGGATTTAAGGGCCCGTTCAACAATCTGCATGTCCTGAAATAACAAATAACATAGATGAAAAGCCTAAGAAGTTTATCAAATAACATAAAATAATTTCCATACACATTTACTGAAAAGAAGAGTCTAAGACATGGTCTGAATCAACAAACTTATATTGAAATTATAGAAGTTTTGCAAATAAACTACTTTGTACAATAACAACACAGTATAATGTTTTGTCAATTAGCTAAGAAACAAAAAGGCTAAACAACAAGGGCACAATCTGTTAATCTTAATACAATAATCTAAAAACAATACAAAGGCCTAGTGTCTTTTCACAACTTTTTTGTATATATCTTGAATTCATAACCCCTTTTCGGAGAGCTAAAGCAGTATATATAGAGAAGTATTCCACCACTTGGGAGTCAGTAACATAAAATATTCCCTGACACTAGCAATGATGTCTGTCATAATGATTTCCCATGGCCGTTGCAATAGAAAAGATTTTGAAACATAGAATGTAGTCACCTTCAAACTAGATGCATCCCCCTGCGAATGATGACTGTGGTCCTAATGTGGAAGCAACAAAATTCTTGTGCAGACACATATCGCTCGCCCACAGAGTTGGTTAGGACACATGGCAATAGGATAGGGTGTGTCGCTCATTCCTCCCTTCATTATGATGAAACTCCCCGCGGAGAAGACACGTGGAGAAGTACTTGTCCCAAGCATTGACTATGGGGTCTACCAAAAAGTGCTCGCAAAATGAGGCTACATGGCACATGGCAGAGCTCAGCAAAGAAGCAAAGGGGAGTAGGCTCTCAAAGGCCCACATAACTGACATGTGGAGGTATGGCAGGGCTCGATAAAGAAGCAAGGGAGGAAACCTTTACAAAGAGCACACGGTGGACACATGGAGCAAGCAGGAAAAATTATTCAAAAGGGGGCTGGAGATATATAAGCATATGAGGCACGAGCCAAGGCTAATCAAAACAATGTTACCAACCTGAAGGGAGCTCAAGGGATTTTCAATCCATAGCTTTTGGCGACTACCAAGGGCATTTCACTTGCAAAATGGGAACCCAAAATTTCTGGTTTGAGGACCAGAGCCTTATCCATTGGGCAATGGAGTTAGAGCTTTGAGATCGTGGCCTCCAAAGGCAACAAGTCGGTCTCGGATGGTATTGATACAGAGCGCAGATTCTCTTGCACCTCATGCAGATCGATCACTTCTTTGAAGGGAAGCTTCATGGATATCCTAGTCCCAGACTCAAGCTGAAAGAGTAGTCACACTATCTGATGGGTGACACCTTCAATGTCCTCAACAATAGGGGGTTGACTGAAATTCTGAAAGGCAGATAAATCATTTTTCTTCTCCTTGATTATTGTTGTGATATGCTCTGTCATAGCCACTGAATCATCAGAGAGAAACGAGGAGGGCAATCCCATCTGAGTCAGTTGGGAGAACTTCATCCATATATTGTTCATAGTTTGGCCCAGTGTTGCCAAGCAATTGCTAGCATGAAGGATGGCCACGTGGCAATGAATGAATTATTTTTCCTTCTTGACAACTGACCTCCAGTCCTCAATCCCTATGTTTACCATGTCTTCATTCATCACTATGTATAGCTTGTTTAGTAACTTCTTCACCTCAGTCACCTTCTCTGCAATGAACTATGGGAACTATTCAATTGTTCCACGAACCTCTTTGCTCAAACTTGTCGCATCCACCACGAATTGAAGTGTCAGCTGAAGATTCAGACATAAAGTCTTGACTTTTTCCCAGTAGGAGATATATAGTTGTCGGACAATTGAAAGGAGATTTGAATGAGTAGTAAGGGGTTGGGGAGGACTCTTCAAAGCATCAATTTCCATCTCCTTCGACCCGACATCCTACTTCAACTCCTCAATTCTTTTGTCTACAATAGAGAGTCATCCTTGCAGATTTCCCAACTCGACAAACAATTGTTCCTTAGCCTGGCTTTTGGTTGTGGATTCCTTTTCCAGGGAAAGCTTTACTTCCTGGATCTCCTTTTCAAATTGAGCTTGTTTGTTTTAGAGCTCCTGATCCTTATGCTACATTTCCTACTCTAATTGAATCTGTTGCTACCAAAACTCTTCGGTTTTCTATTGCATTTCTCCCTCTGCCCGAGCCAATCAGTCTCGTAATTCTTGGTTTTTCTGTTGCAGTTCAACGACTAGGTTGGGATCCATGGATTGGAACTTTGCAAGTTTCATCTGGAGTTTGATACTTTTTTACTGCGCTTGCTAAGATATTCGTGTAATTTCGACTTCCCTTGCCTTTTCTTTCTTCAATAGGACCTCCCTCCTCTCCTTGACATTCTTGAGCTTGTCTTCCTTCTTCTTTAGTTTGCAACTATGCTTGAGAAAGTCAGTAGTCACCACTCATTGGGTTTCCTCCATCAGCTCAAATTTGTCCCGTGGTCGAGCTGCATACAAATCAATCCCTACAGCATGAATCAAATGCATGGTTATGAAATGCAATGGTTGTTGAACTTCATTGCAAAGGGTTTGCACGCATTTGGCTTTGTAGCATCTTTTTCTTTTCTCTTCTGGACCCTGAGAGCTCATGCTGCTTTTGTTTTTTCGCCCTCCGACATAATTTTTTTTGGTGATTTAATCAATTTTCAAGCGAAGGGCGCACCAGGAGGAAGAGCAAAAGGGAAAGAGAGAGTAGTGGTCCCAGCTAATGTCTTTTTTGGCAGAGAGACCATTAATGGGGAGAACAGGGGAATGTTATACCAAGGCCCAGTTGGGGAAGTGACAGAAGGACTCATGGGGAGTGGTGGTAGTAGCGAAGATGCAACTGGTTCCACCTATTAGGAAAGCTAATTCAGAGCCGACCCAGTGGGAGTAAAAGGGGTGGTAATGGAAAATTTGGACTAAGCTGCAACAAAAGGTAGGACAGACTACAAGGGAGTAAAAGTTGCATGTCCGATTTGGGAGAATTGAGAGAAACCTCCCGTGACAATGGAAGCAAAAGCAGAAAAAGAAAGGTTGATACTCGAAGTAATAGTAGGCACAAATACAACAAAGGTATCAAGAGTAACCAAAGATTGTGTAGTGAGAAAAGGGGGAGAGAAAGATACCTGAGGCATGGAGGACTCTGATCCCTGGCTCATTGTAGGCTCCTGCGAGCCTTCTCCAAAAGTTGTATCTGTGAACGACCTCTTATTGGGTGGGGAATTGTCCACCTCTATGACCTCTGAAGGTTGCTAGGATACCCTATGTCTTTTTGTAGTCCATGTGCATGGTAGTGAGGCCTCTGGTCATGACGCAGTCACCCACACTCTCAGTGAAGTCTTATCCGACTGCTCTATCACTTTTCTAGTTTTCTACGCTTGGGCCTGTTTCACCTCCTTTCCCTTCTCTATATATGTCTTAGCCTCCTCTAGATCTATATCCTCATCATTACTTGCATCAGTATCATCATGCCCTCTATTCCATAGAGTATTGAATCTTTCATCCTTGTTTGCCTCTTGGAATGAGGCATCAAGGCATTTGGTCTCCTGATGATAAATCCAGAAGGCTATAATTTTTTTCTTACTCCACTACCAATGCTTGACCAATTGATTGCAAAGGGTGGCCCCCATTTGGTGCTTCTCATTAGGCTTCAGCAAAGGAAAATAGAAAGAGATTCATAATGACCTCTTATCTTCAGTAAGAATATAGGCTAGGTCCACAAATAGGTCATCCTATTCTGACTGTGGATTTTGTCGAGCTTCCCAGTAAGGCCGGGAGTTGTGAGTCACCTTAATGTTCAAGTTCACTAAGTCATTTTTGGGGTTATATTGCCACTTGTCACAAATTAATACCATCCCCAAAGGAGCTAGCTTTGCTTCTAGCAGACCATGTGTCTACTTCTTTGCCATCATCACCGTTTTGAAACTCAAAGGGCAGAAGAAAAAACCTTTCTTATTCTTCCCCCGACAAAAGTTCTTATCGATAATCGACAATTGTTGAAACACCTTGAGGGCCAACACCGTGTCTGTAATGAATGCCAGGAGTCAGAATGGCTCCTCAGTAAAGCCATGGTGCCTAAAAAATGTTAAATCCTCCTTGAGAAACCAATCACAAGGAGGACAAAAATTCTGCATCCACCCTGTTTGATTGGCGGAAAGCTGATAAAGCTTGCCATCTTCACTAAAATCTTACAAAATCGGAGTCAAGAAGCACTCCAAAAATGTATAGTAATCATAAGTTGCAGAAAGGAGGGGATTCCACATAGAAACTGGCCTTCCTACTCCATGTTCATCAAAAATAGCCAAGCCCGTACGTTTTCTAAAGAAGTCAGGGTTCTAGTGCAAAAACATATGAGCGAGGAGAGAAGAAAACCTGAATTTATGTTGTGTTGTATTCTTTGATCTGGCTTAGCATTTCCTAGACGATGACTTCCACAAAGTCATACCAAAATAAAGAATGTTGTTTCCTCAACTGAAAACCTAGACCCAGTTGAAACTCTTCTACGTACTTGTCGCCTTTCATGCCACAAACAAAAGCCATCATAGAGAAAGCTTCCTACAAGTCTGAGCTAAAAGTGATGTGTGCAATGGGAATCTGTGGCAGCTTTGCAAAATATTATCTAGGCCTTTTGGTTTCTTTCTTATAGAAGTCCATAGTGAGATCTTTGGTCCTCCAGAACTCTTCTGCTTTCTCTGGAGTGAACGTCTCCATATTTTCTGCTCTATATCCCCTTTCCAATGGGGATGCATAGCATATCCCTGATAGCCTCCATGCTAATCACAACCCTCAGTTCCTGACCTTCGAAGGGGTCGGTATCTAGGTTAAAATGTTGCATGCACTCGTGAACTAATTACGGGCAGTAATGCACAAAAGGAACCATATATTGTTGGAGACTGTTGAAGCATAGCTTGTATGCCAAAGTCTGTTGGCTAGTGGACTGTTTCATTCTCTCACAAGCTGCTTCCCTAAGACTCTTAGGGTTGGTTTTAAGGATAGGGTTAGTTATTAGGGTTTGGTCCCTATGAGATTTCTTGTTCATGACCCGCTTGCGGACCCACTTCGGCTTCTTTGGTATCCCAGGAAAAGCATAAGAAATATTATCAAAAATATTAGTCATTGGTGTCGCATGCATGGCATCAAATAAGCTTTGGGTCACTTCTTCTCGTGCTTCCATCTAAAAATTCTAGGCCTTTTCAGGAACTTGTAGACCTTGGAAACATTCAAACTCTCTGCAATTCACTTGGGTTCTTCAGTGAATTCCACACTCAAAGCTCTTAACAATGAACAACGTACTCAAGAAGATTTTCACAGTGATGTTCTTTCATATGCAACACTTAGTCTTTTCTTCAACTTGGAGTTTCAAACAATGGTTACCCTTGCAATAAATTTGGCATGTACTGCCAACTCTCTTGTTCATGCAAAATGATTTTTTTTCCTTTTCGAAAATACATCAATTCATAATGGTGATTAGTCATTATGTCCTACGACGTGATTTCCTAAGAAATTGAGCCGACAATTAAAGGCATACAAAACCTTTCGCATGCTTTGCAATTAATAACCTAAAAAGAATGATTAGGCCCAAATCATAATGAGTACTCAAAAATATTTGAGTTCATCCTTGGAGAAATAAAAATGTGCACAACGTGACACATTAGCACTTGACTGTGCGAACAATCACTTGGGACTGCCACCAGTTTTAGCTAATTAATTACTTCTTAATTTCACATGCAACAATTCATACACAACAAACGCAACTAGGTGGGATTCTCAAGTTTTCTCTTGGTGGGAATTTTGAGTTGGCTCTTGATGGGATTTTAGAGTTAATACCCGATCAACATCATGCTTATCGCATGCATGTACCTTAGCTATTTCTATAAATAGACTCTAAGACAATAGCAGAATTGCACTTGGTAATTGGGAAAATTTGGCATTTGGTAGTGGGTAGAGATAGGTGCAATGAATACTCCAATTAGGCTCACCAACAATAAGTCACAGGCAACATTTCTAGGTGAAATTTCTAGTAGGTGTTTGAAACATATGATGAAGAATAAGCATTCTTTGGCGATCATAGCAATGAAGTGGATACTGTGGAGGGATTGCATAGAATATGAGGAAAAGTGTAGGGTTATGTAGACATGCAAAATTAACATTATGTATTCGATCAGATTTAGTCAAATTAGGTTTCACATTAGGTCCATTCATCACTTTCATCCATTCATTAAATAATCTCATTTCCTAAGGTCAGTTATTTAAAATAAGATAAACATTATCATCATCCTTTTAATAAATCAAACATGCATTTAAATCAAATCCTAAATCATATTCCATCATTTTCTGATTTAAATAAATCAAATATCAAAGTCCTAAAAGTCAAACTCACCTAATCATCATTTATTTAATCTCACCATGATTAAATACTAATCTCACCCACTTGCATTCTCTAGATATCTCCACTTGCACAAATAAATCAATTTTATTGATTTATTAAAAACCCTCATTTTCCCTCAACATGACAAGTTGATTTGTCCCTCCAACATTGCATTTATTGCTCATTTTCTTGTCCCCCTCTCAAAATTTATTGCAAAATTTGAATTCAAATTCTCCCTCTCATGGGCACTCTTCCCAAATCTTGCACAACCATTGGCCTATCACCACTTGACAAGTGTCCTATTCTCATTGGTGGATCTTTAGTCCCACATTCACCATCTTGGCCAATCTCTCATCAAGAAAATCTATAAAAGAAGGCCTTCATTCTCATTCAAGGATCCACAACTTTTATGCAAGGTTACTCTCTTAATTTGAGAACTCATCTTGCTCATCATCTCCATTGCATTTACATCATCTTGAGCTTTGGTCAAGGATTGGGAAAGGGTCACTAGCACATGTGACACCAATCCACTATGGAATAGGTAATTGTTGTTGTTTTCATAATTTTTTTAGTTTCATTTGGTCATGTATTGCATTTGGAAACATCTACAAGGTATTTCATAGGAGTTGTTTTGATAGATTTGTAAAGTACTAACCCATGTTTGAGATGTTAGTATTTGCAGATTTAAAAAGATGCTCACATATTGGCACTAGAAGGAGGGCTTAAAAGTGTAAATCCATTTCCAAAATAAGTTCAGATTTGATTATATATTTTAGTATTTTGGATTTTTTTTTCCCACAGGAATTTTTCCTTTTGATAGGGAGGTTCGGTCTCCTTTCCGATATGTTGGGTGAACTATTCTCCATTTTTTGTGCTCTATTTTGATCATTGTGTTTGTTTTTTACGCTTTCTATTGATATCTCTGTTCCCTTGCACGAGCATAGGAGGCATGGTTAATGAGTCATGGATGTGGTTAGAATCATGAATTAACACTGTATTGTTGTGAAAACTATGTAATATCTGCTTGTCTTCATTTCATGGATTTAACGTTTAAGAAATATCTCATCTTGAGGCAGGTACAGGGTTCTTCTGCTGCAGCATTTAAACTTTTTAATACCATTCCTTCCTATTTTATTCCAGCTTGTTCATGAAAAAAAATTGTCTTTTGTTGTCTATCATTTCCTTAGCTGGTAATGTTGTTCATATGCGGCTTACAGTTTAAGCTTCATTTTGTTGTAAAATCTAATCCATACAAAGAGACATGTGCTCATAGACAGTTATGGGGTTATGTTTGGTAGGTTTCAATCAATTCATAAGCCATTTGAGTACTTTAGGCTTACATAGTTGTTTCACCCACAACTGATTTTTTTGTTTTTTTTTTTTAAATGGGCAATTTAGCTTTTAGTATTGGTGTCCAAAAGAATCATCCACCGTCCCTCTTTTTGGTGTTGGTACGCATTTTTTGAGTTTTGCATACCTCAACGAAAGTCGAACATCCATCAGTTCGTTCTGTATTTAAGAATCACCATTTTGTTTTTCAATCACGTTCCTTTAATGTGTGTGGGAGGTCACCATGTTTGACAAGCAGACTGTCAGTATGTTAGGAGGTTCTCAGCTGAAAGACTTCTTATAACAAAACAAGAGGGGTCATGTTTCCTAGCAACTTCACTCAAATTTGGTGATATTCTAGCAAAATAAATTTCTTGGATGATGCGTAGACATAAATGTTTGACCGGCCAATTATAGCCACACAAAGATTGTGACAAGACGCAATCAAGTATCACATCATCTGCAAGCGCTTCATTTATTCACTACAACAGAAGTGGCTATTGTGTCACTGAGACCAATGCAAAGCATTAATGAACTTTCTTGATCAAGACTCGCGTAGTTGGCAATCAATATGATTCATATGTATTTGTTTTGATCATTGTATTTGTTCGCTACAACAGAAGTGGCTGGTTATAATCATTAGTCATGGGTCAGTGGTTAGTATCTATGCCAGTAGTGTCTAAAGAGCCAGGGACCGCTCGCAAAACAATATAGCATCTTCCCTATGCGCAGTTTATCTTCTAATGGCATCCTCACACGTGGAACACACCACATGAAGCCCGTGTTTTTTCTATATCACGTTGTATTATAGGTAATCTTTAAAGTGGGCTTCTGCATATGAGATACTAGCTCTGATTTCACAGATTTTTTTTGCTGCAGAAATTTCTTCAGTGGCAGGGTCATTGTCTTGTGATTGGCACGTTGGCAGGCGAGGCAAACAGATTCCTTAGTCCTGACATTGTTTTTGTTGTTTTATCAACTCGAGCCGATAAGGCGTTAATGCAAGGGGTGTTATGGCGATATTCCTTTTGCACCGACAAGCGATAGAACATCTTTTGACATCAGCTATGGTCGACATACATATTTTATTGGAGATCTTATCGTCGTCTATATAAAATTTCTTTATTATTATTATGTTCCTTTCCTTTTTTAAAAAAATACATTTACAACTTAAGTATTTATTTCTTTATTCAAACTGTGACAAGTAAGGTAAAGAAATTCAAAAACTGTGACATGGTGTTGTTATACGGTGTGGAGTGGTACACTGATTTCAAAAACCTATTGTATACTCTGCCACTTGCAATTGTTGTTGTTGACTCTCCTACTGCTATTAATGATCATGTTGTTGTTGATGAAATTGTTCCTGATGCTGCTAATAATGTTGATGATTCTGCTTGAAAAATGAACTCCCTTTTCTCATTTTTGTATATATTCCCTGAAAGGCTTTTAATACATGCTTGAAAAACTGCATAGTATATATAATTGAAAACTATGGCCTGGGAGCCATTTTGGAATGTAATATCAAATTATATAATACCATATAATGAATAAACAACCTTTTAATCATTTTTTTGTCTCTTTTTCTTTCTTTGTTTCTTGCATTATGAGTTCCTTTATCTACTTCATTATGGGTTTCATTTTTAACTTCTACATTATGGGTTTGTTTTGAAAAACCAACCGAACAAAAAAAAAACACAAAGGAAATTTACATAATTACATATCTACACTGGAAAAATGATTAATGAAGCTTATTTGAACAATTTGAGGTGAATTTCATTAACTAGAATTCCCAATGCTTCTTTTTCCATATTTTCTAGTTCAAATGTGTTATGTTGCTTGCATTGAATAATGTGAAACGGGTCTTCCCACAGGCTATCAAACTTTTCATGTAGGCTAGGCTTTGTGGCCCTTTCATTGAATTTTAGCACCAGGTCCCTGCATTTAAGACCCTAGTCAGAGGTCTTCTTGTCAAACCACATTTTAACCACCTCTTGGCAGTTATTCATGGTTGTTAGGTTTTTTTCTCTTTTTTCCCACACCTCCAACAACTCAGCCAACTAAACCTCCATGGTTCCATTATGTTCCACCTCTAGAGACTTGAGCAACTGTAACGCGGGAATTTCCATGGAGACAGGCAATAGCGCTTCCTTCTCGTATACCAATTTGTATGGCGAAGTCTTAAGGACTTGCTTAGGAGTTATCTGGTTTTCCCAGAGGTTCTTATGCCACTGCTTTTGATGCTATGACCCAATTCTTTTAATGAGTCGGACTAAAAATTTTATTTGTCGACTTGGCTAGGCCATTTCCCTGTGGGTAGTAGTTTGAAGATGTTTTTAAGAATATGCCATGACTGAATGTAAATTTACATACCTTTGGGCCTAGGAAAGCCTTAGCGTTGTCAGAGATTATGGTCTTTGGTAGACCGAATCTTGTTACCAATTCCTCAAGAAATTTCACAATCTTCACCTCCATCACATTCTTCAAGGGCATGGCCTCAGTCCATCTGGTAAAGTATTATGTGGTTGTGAGGATCCATTTGTGTCCAACACTAGAGGTGGGATTCATTATCCTGATAAAATCAAGGCCCCATTGTGCAAAGGGTTCTTTGGTAACTATTGGATTTAGGGGCATTGTTGAGTTCTTCCTTCTCTAGTGAAGTATTGGCATTCCTTGCAAGCCTTAACCAAAGAGTGTGAGTCATTAAATAGTGTAGGCCAAAAATATCTAGCACACATAATTTTGATGGTGGTGGTCTTTATAGAGAAGTGTCCACCAGTGGGACTGCTGTGGAATATGTCTAAAATTTTCTTTGCTTGCTTGTGGTGACGCCCTACAGGAGAATTCCATTGAAGTTTCTTTTGAAAATGACACCTTCGATGAGCATGTATCCACTATTCTACAATCTATAGAATCTCCTCTTCTGAGAAGGGAGGCCCGTCGGATATTTCCTAGTCTACATGAATCTCATCCGATCCACCAACCAGCAGCCTTTAGACTCAGATTCATTCATTAGAATAAGCTCGGGTTGTTCCTCCTCAGCTGGAATTTCTTGATCATGCGCCAAATACTCATACAGTCCTCTCCCTCGAATGATCTTTGTGGGTCTAAGCTCAATGTCATATTCGAGGATCTTAGTAATCCTGTTGGCCCTTTTCTTTGTGTTTTCTCCTTCTATAATGTATTCGTGCACACTAGAATGTGCGACGTATACTATCACATTGTTGCAAGATATGAGGTGTCAAAAATTCTTGGGCCCCTTAATAATGGTGAATGTTTGTCTTTCAACAAAGTTATAATTTGTTTCATAATGCTTTAAGGTATGTGAGTGAAATTCTATTAGATGTTCTCCCTTTCCTTCATCATCCTTCTGGGTCAAAACAGTAGTGATGCTAGATTTTCTACTGAACACATACATTATGAATTCCTTTGATAGGTCTAGATTTACCAGCACAAGAGCTGAAGAAATAACATCCTTAAGCTTCTTAAAGGCTTCTTTGGCCTCTTTTTTCCATTTGAACAATTGATCCTTCTTGAGCATCAGGGTAATAGGTTTTATTAGTCCTGCAAAATCAAAAATGAATTTTCTCACAAAATTTACCTTTCCCAAAAAGGACTAAACTCCCTTCTTGTTGACTGGTAGGGGAAGCTTTTTGATTGCCTTCACCCGCTTTAGGTCAATTGCAATTCTATCTTTGGACACCATGTGCCACAATAATTTTCCTTGTGAAACTTTGAAGACACAGTTTTTTGGGTTCAGGGATACCCCAAACTCCTGACATCTTTTAAAAACCATTTCTAGATGGTCAAAATGACATCTTTAGACTTAGGGAATACAGTCAGATCATCCAAGTAGATTAAGATAATCTTGTTGATCATTTCTCTAAAAGCAATATCCATTGCTCGTTGGAAGGTAGCTCCCACATTTGAGAGATCAAAGGGAATTTTCGCATAGGCAAACGTTCCCCACTCAGTAGTGAATGTTTTCTTGTGTCATTCTTCCTCTTTTACCCGGATCTGGTTGTAACCAGAGAAGTTGTCTAGCAGAGAAAACATTTCCAAGCTAGCCACTGTTTGCAAGATAGATTCAATGGAGGGCAACGGGTAATGATCCTTCAAGGATTCCTTGTTCAAGTCCCGAAAATCCACACACAAGCAGATGTCTCCATTCTTTTTCCAAACAGGAACCAAGTTAGACACCCATGTGTTGTGCTTGATTGGGAAGATGATTTGGGACTGAATTAGCTTTGTCAACTCCTAGGCCATCAGTGTCTCAATCTTCAAATTTACTGGTCTTTGCTTCTAGTGGACAGGTTTTGCTCCTTTTGTTAGTTCTATAGTATGTTGAATGATTTCAGGATCATATCCCTTGAGGTCATCATATGACTAGGCCACTACTCCATATTTTTCACAAAATTGAATGAACCTTTCTTTATTGTGTTGCGGGACATCTTTTTCGACCTTGAGCTTCCTCTTTTCCCCAACCTAAAGGTCAACATAGTCACTTTTGTTTGCTACAAACTTCCTCTTGTCATTCCTTGCATCATCAAAATCAAATAGTTTTTAAGAGTGACCGAGTGACCAATCCTTTAGGAAGCTTGTTGGTCCTCAACTGAATAATTTTCCCTTCATAGGCCTCGACAATTTTCAGTTGGAACTTTGCTAAGTGAACCCCCTTGACTACTGGATGAATGAGGTTATGTGTTCATCACTTTCGACCACTTGCTAGCTTTGATCATTATCTGGGATTGTTTGTCGGACAATTACTCGTACAAAGTGAATGTTATTAATTAGGTCGGGAACAAGATCAAATTGAGATTTGATTGTTGCCATGCGGGCCGCATCTATATTTTGCTCTTTGGGCACTATCTAGATATTGAAGGCTTTGAAGCTTTCAATCAGGTCCCAAACTCTATGTCTATTGGATCTCATATGGACATTCTTGGCAAAAAAGAGGCCCCGAACTTGATTAACCACTAGCTCAGAGTCTCCTCACATCATTATTTGTTTAACACCCATCTATTCCACAAGACTCAGACCTTGCACCAGGCCTTCATATTCAGCTTCATTGTTTGAATAGGTGAACTAAAAGCGGAAATACTTGAGGGTCTTTTCATTGGATGGGGATGCCAAACATATCCCAACCCCTGCAGCAACTTTACATCTCACTCCATCGAAATGCAACGTCCATAGCTCTAAGGCTTGATCGCTCTCGAAATCATTCATGACCTTTGGAATCACTTGATCTTCATCACAGATGACATAGTTTCCCAATCTGGTAGCATGATAATTGTCGAAAGGATCAGTGTCAATATATTCACTCAACAGGACCTCTTCCTGATTAGTCTGGTCTCTGATCACCTTCTCATCCTCTAATAGCTTGGTACAATACATTTCCTCTTTGGTGATAGAGGTATGAGTGGCCTCAAAGTTGATCATGGCTTCATCTACCACATGTTCTAAATGTAGAGATTCAGACACTATCTTCATTTTAGCTCCATGTTTGGTCCTAAGCATCAAGTGTGACCAATCTAAAGAAAGATATCCACCTATCTTGGAAGTGAATTCCTGGGATAAGCAAAGACCAAACATGGGGGAACGTCTATGATCACAGTATCTTGTGGGACTGTGATACTGGGGCAGGAGAATAGAGTCAAGGGGAGGTCCTTAATGACACCTACAGTTTCAACCTTGTTCCCATCAAGCTGTATAACCCCTCTTTTTAAAGGTTCATAGCTAAGTCCTAAGGCTTCAACTATCTTCTTGGGCATGACTGTGGTGCTAGCACCAGAGTCAATCATGGAATTATGCAACAATTTCTTACCCACAATAAGAGTTAAGAAAAAGGGTTTCGGTTTTGGCTTACCTCTAACTTCGGTAAAGGTTTCCTCTATGTTGTTTGTGAAGACTTTGGTCAGAGGTGATGAATCAATGACCCTTCCCTTAAATGATTGCTTTGTTGGCTTGGTGCTTGTATCTTAGAGTAGAGCCTTCTGCAGTAATGACTTCTGCTTTGGAATAGCTAAGATATCCCAAAGAGACATATTAGCAGAGGATTTCTTCAATTTTTCACATTAAATGGTGAAAGATTCAAAGGCTTTTGTTCCTTACCCCTCGTTATAACAATTTCCTTTCGCAGCTGAAATTGTTGTGCAATTGTGGAGGTACTAGGAGTTTGGTTGGAGACACTTTTGGGCTACAGGATAACTGGTTCGCCCATGAATCTCCTCTTAGAGTGAATGTTGTAATCGAACTATACCTATGGGGCCTTCAATGTGGATGCATCATTTGTAAACACCGCCTCTTCTTCCATCCATGAGAAGAGCATGTGATCTAGAGCTATAGTTGTCTCTTGCTACAGGGACATTCCTTGCATTTTTGTGGTGAGTATTACAATTTCCATTTGCAGAGAGGTATATACATAACCTCCTAAATTTGATGCCATGCCATGACTGCTATTCCGCCACTTTTTGTTGTAGATTTTCACACGGGAAATTTTGAGGCATATGTGCTTCATTGTAAGGGAAGCACCAAGGATTGATATCATCAGCGAGATTATTTTTCCCTACTGCTAGCTCTCTACTCAAGCTTGGGTGAGAATTCTGCAGTAGAGTAGGTACTAGCACCATCTGATTACTTGTTTAAGTATGCGGATTTGTGCATGATCCTCCTTGAAATTGATTTTCCTAGTAGGAAGATCTTCTGCCTTGATAATTTTGGTAAGTTGGCTTCAGAGGCATGGACTAGTTCCGCTCAATGGTAGTTATTTCATTTGAAATTCTCTACAACAACTCCTTTACATCGCTCATCTAATCTTTTGAAGAATTAGACGTAGAAGCAACACTCAATGACACACTTGGATATGCATACATAGATTGGGGAGGAGCGGATGCACTAGTAGATGTTGTCTCCTGGGCGGGAATCGACAACTCTACAAATATAGGCATAGCAGGCCGAGGCGGTAGTTTTTCAGCATCGATCAAATTAGTCTCCGCCTGAACAACAACGCTATATGCAACCTGCAAGGTGTTCCCACCAAGGGACTGGATCATCATTCAAATGTTGGCATTGAGAGACTTCAGTCAAAATATGAATGCCAAATTTGTAGGTGGACTGATTGCAGGCTAAATCATTTGCTAAGTCATGTGAAACCAGGCATTAAGGTCAGTCATGGCCTCCTAAGGGGCCCACTTTATGGTCGCTAGCTGAAGATATAGCGAAGACCGATCTCCATTATTTGAAAATCTCTCATAGAAAGGGTCTCTGAGTTGATCCCAGGTACCTTTAGTATTGGCTTCCAAAGTGCAATACCAATTTAGTACTCTATCTTTGAAAGAGGCTATGAGCAACATTAGCGTGAAATTTTGGTCGGTAACACCATGCAACAAACACATGTCTGCCACATCTTGTAGGTGTTCAGATGGTGTTTTTGAGCCTTCCCTAGTGAATTTTGGTATAACTTTTAAAGCAGAGGTTGGGATAGGGGCCCAAATAACAAGTGCTAATGGTGCTATTAGAGGACTTCCGACATCCCATGCCACATAATTTCTATTAGCAATTGGAAACATGGTTGGTGGAGGGATCAGAACATTCATTGGATGAGTTCTTGTTCGTACTGTTACTAGTGCTAGAACTAGCAGGCCAGGGTTATTCATTGTTTGGGATATAGTGATAGGCCTATGGCTCATACACCCACTTTAGATTTAGATACATTTAAATAGTTCCACTAGGAGTGCCAAAAAAAGAAACTGTTGATGCCTAAAAATTCCAAGCAACAGCCTTATGGAAAACTCAGTTAATGGGGGGACCAATTGCACTAAACTGAGTGACCTCCAAGTTTTTAAAGAAGAAAACTTCTTCTATATTTGGGGGGTTTGGAATGGGAAAAGGAAGTAGATATATAAAATAAAGATCTAACCTAATGTGATGCACCAAGATGTAGGTGTGGGCATGGTAAATTTTCCTTTCATATGGGATTAAAGGTCTCATTCAACAATCTGCATGTCTTGAAATAACAGATAACATAGATGAAAAGCCTAAGAAGTTTATCAAATAAATAAAATAGCTTCCATACACATTTACTAAAAAGAAGTGTCTAAGACATGGTCTAAATCAACAAACTTATATTGAAATTATAGAAGATCTACAAATAAACTACTCAGTACAATAACAACACAGTATAATGTTTTGTTAATTAGCTAAGAAATAGAAAGGCCAAACAACAAGGGCACAATTTGTTAATCTTAATACAATAATCTAAAAATAATACAAAGGCCTAGTGTCTTTTCACAATTTTTTTGTATATATCTCAAACTCAGAACCCCTTTTTGGAGAGTAGAAGCAGTATATATAGAGAAGTATTTCACCGCCTGGGAGCTAGTAACAAAAAAATTCCCTGGCACTAGCAATGATGTCTGTCGCAATGATTTTCCATGGTCGTTGCAACAGAAAAGATTATGAAACATAAAATGTCGTCGCCTTCGAACTAGATGCATCCCACTATGAATGATGACTGTGGTCCCAATGTGGAAGTAGAAAAATTCCCATGCAGACATGTGGTGCTCGCCCACAGAGTTGGTTAGGACACATGTTGATAGGATGAGGCTTGTCACTCATTCCTCCCTTCATTGTGATGAAACTCCCTGTGGAGAAGACACATGGAGAAGTCCTCATCCCGAGCATTGACTGTGAGGTCCAGTAAAAAGTGCTCGTGAAATGATGCTACATGGCACACGGGTGGAGCTTGGCAGAGAAGCAAAGGGGAGCAGGCTCTCAAAGGCCTAAGTTGCTAACATGTGGAGGCACAGCGAGGCTCGATAAAGAAGCAAGGGAGGAAACATTTGCGAAGAGCGCACAACAGACATGTGGAGCAGGTGGGAAAAATTCTTCAAAAGGGAGCCAGAGATATATAAGCATATGAGGCACGAGCCAGGGCTAAGTAAAACAATGTTACCAAGCCGAAGGGAGCTCAAGGGATTTTCAATCCATAGGGTAAAAATGACTCTAAAACCTTATGGTATACCTAGTGTAATGCACAAAATGGTAACAAAAAGAATTTATTGTAGACTAGACATATTATACCCAAATAGAGATTACTTCTTTTTTTATACAATAGAGAAAGAATCAAGAGTAAAGGTGTACCTTTGTACTCTATCTGATCACCACCCTATTAATTCTAGAATAATAGTAGTTAATCAAGGTCATAGAGAGATTAGAAAAGAAAATAAATTCTTGTTAAATACAAACCTACTAAGGGATGAGGATTGTAACGTTGTCATTTATACATTTACATAAATTAACAAATCGATGTTAAAAAGCTTGACCTTGACTGAAAAATAGAATAAAAATGTTAAAGGTTGGGCTATTCTTTTCCACACTATAGAGGGGAAAAACATGGATTGTAGAAAAATTGAAAACACTCTCCAAGAAAAGTTATTCAGTCTAGAATGCAAACTACAAATCAACCCAACAAAGGAAGAGCTAAATGAAGAACTATTTAAAAGTAAAAATGCATTGAGAAATCTCCAATTAAGAAAAATCCAGGGATTAAAGAAAAGAGCAAAGTTAAATTGGTTAAACAATAGGGATAAAGGAGCAAAACATTTCTTCATATTCATAAAAGAAAAAGTAGAGTGCCTTTGGGAAGGAGATAAATTGGTATCTAATACAAAGGAAGTACAAAACTAATTATTTCTTTTTTACAAAAATATTTTCACCTCTAAAGAGAATGGACCCCAATCTCATAAAGCTAGGGATTTTTGTAAAAAGTTGATTCCAAAAATGATTTTAGAAAACATTGTAGAAAAACTTAAGAAAGGGATTATTAAGGAAGAATTACACAAACCATCCAGATCTTTAGTCTTGATAAATCCCTGAGTGTTAATGGCCTGCCTATTGAGTTCTATAAGAAAAATATAAATCGGATTAGCGAAGACTTGTTTCAAGTTTACAATGAAGTAATAAGTAAGGGTTCTTTAGGTAAAGAGATAAACAAAGGAATAATTAAACATTCTCAAAGAAGGGGATAAGACTTTAATTAAAAATTGGAGACCAATTACATTACTAAATGTATAATATAAGATTTTAGCAAATATTTTGGCTTTGAGATTAAGGGACATTCTACCCTCATTCATTAGTTACACCCAAACTGGTTTTCTTAACGAAAGGTATATATTAGAGAACTTGATAACAAGTTGGGAAGCTATTGAGTGGGCAATATGTTCCAACCAAAATATTGGAATGTTCCCACTAGATTTTGAGAAGGTTTATGATAGAATTGAATGGCCTTTTCTCTTGATGGATTTGGATGAATTTTGGTTCCCAAATGATTTTTGCAAAATGGTGGATACACTATTACATGATGCAAATACCCAAGTAGATGTAAATGAGATGTTGAAAAAATAAATTTCTCTACATGGATCGATAAGGAAAGGGTGCCCCATCGCCCCAACCTTATTTGTAATTGCCTCTAAAGCCATTTTTTACCTATTAAGAGATTCCATAATTAGTCCCAAAGTAAGGGGATTAAATTTTCCCAATGATAGTGAATTGTTAAATACACTCTTTGCCGATGACACAACCCTCTTTGTTAATCTTGATAAAGAAAACCTATAGTTTTTAATGCAAAAGTTGAATATGTTTTGTGATGCATGTTGTCAAAGAAGTGTGCACCCTTGTTGAGTTGATAGAAACACTTAGACACCTCAGGAAACATGGGATCATCTCCCTGAGTGTGGGATTAGATCATGGAGATCAACCTCCAAAAAAGATTGGTTCCCATGGAACTCCACCTAATCTAACCTATGCTACTATTGCTTGTTGAGAAAAGAGAGAAGGAAAACATGAAATGAAACCTAAACTCTAATTAGAAGATGCATCAAATGATTATTTTCAAACCTACACTGCTATTTGGACTCACAATATGACCAAATGAACAAGTTGTTTCATGCACAACTCGGGTTTCTACACACTTATACATTAGTATTTCATAGGAAAGATGATTCTTTTTAAATTCTAAAAGGAAAAAAAAACTATCTTCACAATTAGAAGTTTCCAAAAACTATTTATCATAACCTATGACCTACATAAGGAATGCATATCTCTACAAAACGGTATTGAAAGAATGGGACATACATCAAGGATTCATATCAAATCACAAAAAAATACATCAATCATTCATACTTGCAGACAAAATATAGATTGGAGAAGGAAAAATACTTGTCTTTTGTTGATCAAAAGAAGTGTTACATAGTTGTGTACAAGTCTAAAAGTGGAGTTACAAAGCTGCTCTAGCTTGAAAGAACTATGAAAACTAGTTACAATGCAAAACTAGAGAGTAAGAACTAGCTAAAAGCTTCCCTTAGGCTTTCCTTATATGTTGCTCAATAGTTACTAAATGATAGGAACATGTGTTGAGGAAAGTGTTGTGGTATGTGGCGACTGATCATGCTATACTGTACACCCAACATGTATCCTTTTTGGGGTCTGGGGCTAGCCGATCCCCGAGCGTAGGTTTGGGGGTGGTAGCCCCCAAGAAAAAAAAATTCCCATTCTTTTCGCATCGTCACCAAAAAAAGCAAAAATCACCAAAAAGGAAAAAAATCGACTTTGTAAAACCCTAATTCTCGAAGCTTCTAAAAAGCTTGTTATAAGTGGTTTGGATGGGGGTTGCAGTATGGTACTATTAGCAAGATTGTAATATGTTTTACACTGGATAATAAAATCATTGGATGGTTGCGGATTTGTGGATGTAGCCCGGATTGGGTGAACCACGTTAAATTCTTTGTGTTGTCTTGTTTCTGCTAAAATTTTCTGTGTTTTATTTCTCTTTTTTATTGATCAAATTTGTATTTAACTATTAGCTATCTATTTTCTAACCCTAAAAAGTGGTATCAAAGTGGGTTGTGTTTGATTATCATCTACAGGAAAGTCTCACAGTTGAGTGGGAGTATCACGGTTAAGTGGTAGCAATGGCAGATGAGGGTAAATTAAAGGTAGATAAATTCGATGGGCAGAACTATCAGTTATGGAAGATGCAAATGGAGGATTATCTCTATCAGAAGGATTTATGGAGGCTATTGGAAGGAACAACCAAGAAACTAGCAACAATGAGTGATGAGGAATGGAATCTTCTGGATAGAAAGGCACTAGGAGCCATTCGTTTATCTCTGGCACAATCGATGGCATTCAATATTACAACAACAAAGACAACTCAAGAGTTGATGGAAACCTTGGAAAAGTTATATGAAAAGCCTTCCACTTCGAATAAAATATTTCTTATGAAGTGTTTATTTAATATGAAAATGGTAGAAGGTGGGTCAATTGTTGATCATTTAAATGAGTTCAATACGGTTACCAGTCAATTAACTTATGTAAATGTAAACTTTGATGAAGAAGTTAGGGCTCTTTTGATTCTGTGTTCTTTGCCAAAAATCTAGAACAAATTGGTAATGGCTATTAGCAATTATGTTTCTGGTTCGAATACATTGAAATTTGATGATGTTGTTGGTGTTATTTTGAGCAAGAAAATTCGTAGGAAAATCTCAAGTGAAACATCCACATCAAGTAGTGTTTTGAATGCATAAAGTAGGGGTAGAACAAAGGAGAGAGGAAACAATTTTGGAAGTCATGGGAAGTCATGAGGAAAATCAAAGGACAAAAGGTCCCAATCTAGAGACAAAAGGGATTGTTGGTACTGTGGCAAGCTAGGTCATTTAAAGAAAGATTGTTGGTCTCAGAAAAAGTAAGGAGACAAAAAGGAAGGGAATAAAGAGGAAAATGTGGTAAGTAATAAATCTGATGAGGATGCTTTGATTCTTTCCCTTGATAATGTTGATGATTCTTGGGTGTTAGATTCAGGGGCTTCATTTCATGCCACACCTCATAGAAGTTGTTTTCTTGATTATGTCCAAGGGGATTTTGGGATGGTTTATTTGGGAGATAATGAACCCTGTTAGATTGTTAGAAAGGGAAGAATCAAGATTAAGTTGCAGAATGGGAATCATTGGCTACTACATGAGGTAAGGCACGTTCCAAAGTTAAAAAGAAATTTAATTTCAGCAGGGCAACTAGATGATGAAGGTTGTGTTGTTACATTTAGTGATAAAAATTGGAAGGTTACAAAAGGTTCCTTAGTCATAGAAAAAGGTGTGAAAATAGGCACCTTATATCTTTTTATAGGTCATATTGTTCCTTCTACTTTAGCTATTGCAGATAAAAATCAATGTTCAGGAATAGTTGTTGTAGTTCAGCAGGCAGTAAATCAAACAGTTGCTATGGATTCTGAATTAGCACTATGGCATAATAGACCTGGGCATATGAGTGCAAAAGGTATGAAAGTACTTCATTCAAAGAATGTTTTACTAGGTATAAAATGTGTTAATATGGATTTTTGTGAAAGTTGTGTGTATGGAAAACAAAAGAGAGTCAGTTTTCTCAAGGATGGGAAGCAAAAGAAAGATGAGAAATTGGAGCTGGTGCATATAGATGTATGGGGACCAGCTCAAGTATCTTCTCTCGGTGGCTCTCAGTATTATTTCACTTTTATTGATGATGCAACAAGGAAGGTATGGATTTAAAACTTTTAAGAAATGGAGAAGCTTGGTTGAGAATGAGAGGTAAAAAGTTAAAATGTCTTAGATCTAATAATGTTGGTGAGTATTGTAGAAAAGAGTTTGAATATTATTGTTCCTCTAATGGTATTCATAGGCAAAAAATGGTTACAAGGACTCTCTAGGAAAATGGAGTGGTTGAGCGCATGAACAGAACAATAATGGAGCATGCATGGACTATGAGATTGCATGTTGGGTTTCCTTTAAACATGTGGGCATAGGCTATAAAAACTGTTGTTTATTTAATCAATAGAGGTCCCTAATCCTTTGGATTGTGGTATTCCAGAGGAAGCATGGACAGGTAAGGTGAGTTATTATTTTCTCAAGACCTTCGGTTGTGAAGCATTTGCACATGTAGATTATGAAAATAGGACCAAGCTTGATGCAAAACCAAAGAAATGTATATTTGTTGGATATGACATTGATGAATTTGGTTATAGGCTTTGGGATTTTGAAAATAAAAAAATTGTGAGAAGCAGGGATGTCATATCCAATGAGAAAGTGTTGTACAAAGATTAGTTGCAGCAACATGAGAAGAAATATAATGATTATGTAGTGCTAGATGATACACCAAATATAAATGTTCTAGTGGTTCCTCATGCTCCACAACAACAACAACAACAATAAATACCACAAACTCCAGTGAATGTTAGATGATCTTCAAGAATAAGTAGACCTCCAGAAATATTTTCTCCCTCTTTGTATTATATTTTATTAACTGATGTTGGTGAACCAGAATGTTATGATGAAGTTATGCAAGTGGATACCAAGGTTTAGTGGGAGCATGGAATGGAAGAAGAAATGGACTCTTTGCTGAAAAATCAGACTTGAGAATTATGCAAGTTGTCTGTAGCAAAAAAGAATTTACCAAACAAATGGGTTTATAGGTTGAAAGAGGAAGATGGAGGTAAGAAAATATTTAAATCTAGATTAGTTGTAAAGGGATTTGCACAGAAAAAGGGTATTGATTTTGATGAAATCTTTTCTCCTATTGTTAAAATGACAAGTCTATTCGTACTGTTTTAAGTATTGTGGCTGCTGAAGATTTACATTTAGAACAACTTGATGTTAAAACAACCTTTCTCCATGGTGATTTGGAAGAGGAAATATATATGGAACAACCACAAGGATTTGAGGTCAAAGGTAAGGAGAAACTTGTGTGCAAATTGAAGAAAATTCTATATGGCTTGAAGCAAGCACCTCAGCAATGGTATATTAAATTTGATAGTTTTATGGCTGAGCAAGGCTACAGTCAATGTAATTCAGACCATTATGTTTATTTTAAGAGGTTAGATGATGATACCTACATTATCTTATGTTTATATGTTGATGATATGCTTGTAGCGGGGTCTAACATGGATCACATAAGGGAGTTAAAACAACAGTTAGCAAATTCGTTTGCTATGAAGGATTTGGGGGCAGCAAAGAAAATCCTTGATATGAAGATTACTAAAGATAGGAAGAATAGAAAATTGTTTTTATCTCAGGCTGATTATGTTGAAAAGGTGTTACAAATATTTCATATGGGGAATGCCAAAGTTGTTAGCACACCTTTGCCCAGTCATGTTAAATTGACTAAGGATATGTGTCCAAAGACACAAGAAGAGGAATAAAAAATGTCCAAGGTATCATATCCTTTAGTTGTAGGTAGTTTAATGTATGTCATGGTATGCACAATACCAAATATTGCACATGTTGTAGGAGTTGTTAGCAGGTATATGAGTCATCTCGGTTTTGAGCATTGGAATGCAATAAAATGGATTCTTAGGTACTTGAGAGGTACATATAATAAATATTTATGTGTTGGGGGCTTTAATACTGATTTAAAAGGCTATGTTGACTCAAATTTAGCAAGGGATATAGATACTAGGAATAGTACCATAGGTTATGTATTTACAGTTGGTGGGAAAATGGCAAGTTGGATTTCTCGGTTGCAAAAGGTGGTTGCTTTATCCACCACGGAGGTAGAGTATGTTGCTGCAACAGAGGTGACAAAGGAGATGATATGGCTACAAGTTTTCATGGAAGAGTTGGAAAAACAACATGCTAAAAATTACTTGTTTACAGACAACCAGAGTGTTATACATCTTGCAAAGAATTATGCCTTGCATTCTAAAACCAAACACATACAATTGAGATATCATTTCATTCGGTCAGTGTTAGAGGATGGACAGGTCAAGCTAGACAAGATACATATAGATGCCAATCTAGTGAATATGTTTACGAAGGCGGTGACACAGGAGAAGTTGAGCTCCTATTCAGCTTCGGTTGGCCTTCAAGGTTGAATTCAAGTATAACAGAGCAGCACTGTCCAAGGTGATTATTTCCAATGGGAGCTGTAAGTGCAGCGGTGTCGTCCAGGATCAATCTCCAAGTGGGAGATTGTTTGGTGTGGAGCCTAATTAGTCTCCAAGTGGGAGATTGTTGTGGTAACTGGCGACTGATCATGCTATATTGTACACTTGACAAGTATCCTTGTCGGGGTCAAGGGCCAGGCCAAGCCCCGAGCAGGGGTTTAGGGGCGGCAACCCCCCAAAAAAAAAAATTCCCATTTTTTTCACGTCTTCACTGAAAAAAGCAAAAATCACTGAAAATGAAAAAAAAAGACTTTGTATAACCCTAATTCTAGAAGCTTCTAAAAATCTTGTTATAAGCAGTTTGGATGGGGGTTGCAGTATGGCATTATTAGCAAGATTGTAATATGTTTTACACTAGATAATAAAATCATTGGATGGTTGTGGTTTTGTGGATGTAGCCTAGATTGGGTGAACCACGTTAAATTCTCTGTGTTGTCTTGTTTCTGCTATAATTTTGTGTGTGGTTTATTTCTCTATTTTATTGATCAAATCTACATTTACCTAGTAGATATCTACTTTCTAACCCTAACAGAAAGAAGGATAAGTCTTCACTTCAGTTGGCTGAGTCAAACTCCTTGGGCGTCCAAAATTGATATCTCTACTTTGTAGCCCCTTAAATTGCTCCAAAAAGGTGTTTGAGTGATGAAAATTTCTTTTCTTGACCTTATCCACCATCAAGGCTCCTTAAACAACTCCTAAATGTCGGTAAATGCTCCAAAATTAGGTCAAAAATTCCCACTATATTCTCTCAACTTGTTGGAAAACTCATTCAACCTCCTCTATATATGTTTGGAAGAAGTCATAACTCACTTCCACCTCTACAACTACTCATAATTGCTCTTGGACTTATTCATAGCTGTGTATTTTTTTGTCATCTAAAACATCATGAATTTGTTGCTTTTGAAGAACATGTTCACTATTTGCCATATATTTTTGATAAAAGACATTACTGCCCTCAATAGCTTCACTTATCTTAAGATATCCAATGCTCTTATTCTTGGAAAAAACATCCAACATAAGTGACAATTTTAGAACAAATGCCTATGTTAAACTCTTCATAATAATGACTATTCTTCATTTTATCTTTGGATGGAAACCTTTGTTTGATGGTTGTCATGCATTGGTTTGAATGGTATTTGTTCTTCATATTGGAAAGTCTATACTATAAGGCTAAGCACAAAACTTTGCAAATACTATCCTCTTACATATCATGATGACAGTCCCTCCTACATACTCTATTTTCATGCACTCAATGACTAGACCTTGTCTCTTACCACTATATTTTGTCTTAATGGATTTCCTCATACATTGATATGCATGAATTTTCTTTTCATGTCCTTTTGACTATCATATTTAAAAATGTTCATAATTTCTCTATGGTTGGTCATTTTCTTTTATTTGTTGATCTTACACTCTACTTTCATCTACATAGTTATCATGATTTCAAGTTTGTTGTATGAAGTTCAATGTCGTATCAATGGCTTCCACTATCGTGAAAGTCTATCCATTATGTCCTTTGACAATCCATTGAAATTGTCCTCTTAATGTCCATATCTTTGTGAGTATCTTGATGGTCATTTCTACCATATTTGTTATCATTATACTTTTTCCTTTGAACATCCTTATCATTGTACTCCACTGCTTAGAGGATTGTACTCTACTACTTTATCCTTTATGAACCTAGTCCCATGGATTTCTTTCACCACTATCCTTATTCTTTTAAATATCTATGATGGTTATATAATTTGAAAACCCTGCTCTTCATCATTTTCATTAAATGAGTATGCAACATCAATATATACTTTTGCACAATTTTTCACTAGACTCTTATCTAATTCTTGAAATCACAGTGATGCTTTCATGCTATTACATTATCTCATGACTTTGAACTAGAAAAATCTCCTTGGCATGTAGGTTGATAGGTCCTCATCTACAGTCATAAAGACTGTTGACAACTCCATATTGACTATAACCTCCCACATGGTCTTCATTTCAGTCAGTAGATCACAAATCATAGTCAAAATATTGTATCACTTCCCACAAGGTGCTCACTATAGTCATTAATCACTGAATTTCTAAAAACACTACCCCTTGTCTTTCTTGACTATAACCTTACCTTGCTCTTGGTGACTTTTCTTGGAACAAGTCTATCTTTTTCATATCTATTAGATTTGTCATTATATGAGCTATCCTTATTCAATGAATGAGGTTTTCACCTTTTTCTTTGTCTTTGATTTATTTATCTAATCAAAACTTTGCCCTCTATTGCAAATACTGACCTTGACATAGCTCTACCCCATCCATGAGAAGTGACTATCCATGAAGTTTGTAGAAGGGGATATATTTCAAACCATGATAAGCTATTGATAATGAATTTTTTTTGGTGACATGGTGACTGTCATGCTTTATTGCAAATATGAGACTTTATTTATGAAAATTTGAAATGGTTGTCCTATAATCCTTTGCTAAGGACTGTCCATGTCAACTATGCTCTTCATTGCTTTGAGCTCTAAGAAGATGAAAATTGTGGTCACAAATTGAATATTACAAACAATAATCACTATCAAGCATCCTATTATTAACAAGTCTGCTATTTTTTTCACTGTAACTATGTATACTGGTGAATGGATACTTATTTCATAGATCCATATGATTATTTTCAAGATTTCAAAGACTATGCACTTTCTTGCACTTAACCTGTCACTAGCATGTATGGATCGTTTCTTTACTGATCTTTGTCATCTATAGGCCTAAAAGATCCTTATAACCTATCAATAATCCTGAGTACATATGCTACCTTTACATGACTATCATTTTTTTCACTCATACAATTCAAGTAATGCCAACCTTCCTATATTAAACTTACATAACCACGTGCAGATAAAAGAGAAATGTCACTGAGCAGTAGCTTTGCATATCACTTCTAATGGAATTAACAGGGTATCCTCTACCCCATGAAGTCTTTAATGACACTAGCATCTTACTTTGAAATTGTCTTCACACTTTACCATGCATCCCACCAATCTCTAAGACATTTAGATTTGTAGGACTTAACATTTAAAAATTAGCCTTTGTCAAACTTAAAGATTCCTATGAGTATTCTGATCTGTGAGCTATCCACTTTTTGATAGCCAACATACCCAAGAGGAACACCAATTATACAAGACAAATACCTTTACATACATTCACTCATATCAATCCTTGCGAGTGCATGTTTGGTATCAAAAAGATAGTCTGCTAGGATAAAAAATCCCTACTTTGGATTATCAAATTACATCTTCTATGGACTTGACTACAATATCCTGACCCACAATCTTCAAGTGAAAACATTTCTTCTAAGAAAAAAAGCTTCTCCAACTCAATGGATCTAGTTTGGGCCATTAACCTTGTTTGTCATGACATCAAAAGGGCCTATGACTAGCATTTCATGCAAAATATCTAATTCAATGCTCAAATACTACTTAAGCTTCCTATGGTTGGTGCATGTCATGATCTTATAGTATTCTATGATTCATGCTCAACCATATATCATACAAAAAAAATTGTATGATAATCATAATGATTTTAAAAAAATTATTGCAAAATCTCATCCATCCCCTATTACAAGTACAAATTACAAAGCAAAGAGAAAACATGGCTATTGTATTCAAACCACCAAGCCTTTGAGAATCAAATTTAACTCTCTAGTACATTACTAGCATGGTCAGTTTGAATATTTCAAACTCTGTCGATAACCCAAAATGATTATTATGGATCTTATTTCCTCTACTTTTCTAAAAAATACATATCGTCCATCCAATAGTCCAACACTCTATAAAATTGAGAACAACATAGGATGTTTCTTTCGGTGCCATGTCTCCAATGCATCAAATAAAACTACTTCTAGATTCAACCCATAATTGTAAAGTTCCTTCTATGAACAAAATGAGACTTTGCATTGCTAGTAACCTATCATGATCCCTATTTTATGTCACCCAACAAAATGAGTAGGACCAAAACTTTAAACCAATGGTTCCCTTGATAGTGGAACAATGGTAGACAAAACAAGAGATTATAGACACGACAATGAGTCATGGATTTTGGTGCTAAGGAAAACTATTGATAAACAATCAATATAGCCTTAAGGTATTTACAAATAACTTTCATCCATCTACCTTTGTCCATGTGCTTACTAAGATCTAATGTGCATGTTGTCCTTTAAAAGCTATTTTATAAGAATCAACTATAGTGTGTGTTCTGTGAGATGGGATTTTTGAATCAAATAGAATAGACAAAGTGACAGCTAACACTTCTAAACTATTAACCTCATCCAAACAAGAGAATACAAAAAAATGGAGATTTCAAAATGAAAGCAAATAAAATAAAAAACTCCCCATATTGTAGTTGATTCCTTCTCTTGCTCTCCTTCTTCTTGTTATGCAACTTTGCCCTCATATTTGTTGAAATACTTGTGCAAAACCTGCAAATGGTAGCAAGAAAGTTGGAGAAGAATAGTTGTTAAAAAGAAAATGGAGGAGGAAGGTTGTTTCTATAGACAATCATTCGAATGGACAGTTGAGATTAATCTTCGAGAAAGATTTCAAGATCAATGGATGGGAATACATGAGAGGGATGTTACGAAATGGATGGTTGAGACTAAGTCTCATAAAAGATGTCAAGATCAATGGTCCAAAATTGATGCATCAAGAATATGCTATTCTTGGAGGAATCATGACAGGAAGACATGCAAAGACATGCAGGCTAGGATAGGCATGCAAGGACATGCAGGGACATGCAAGCTATGATAGGAAATGAATGTTATGTCAGGGTATCTTTGACCAAATGGTGCATAAATAATTTATTTTAAATTATTTATTCGAAAATGTTGGAAATGGACAAGTGGAAAATAAATAATTTATTCAAATAATTTATTTGAAAAAATGAAAAGAGGAGCATTTAATTAGACCTTAAATCATTAATTTAGATTAACTATTTAATTAGGAGAGGCGGCATGGGATAGTTAAATGATTTTAATAATTATTTAACTATGGAAGAATTAAAGGACCATGAATATATAAATAATTAATGGTAATTATTTAACTATAGATGAAAGATGACAAAATAATTAAATAAATAATAATTTATTTAAATATTGAAGAAGAGGAAGAAATTAGTGACACGATTAGCTTATTTAATCGGTCAGGATAGAATAAATATTAGAAAGTGAATTAATTAAATAATTATTAAAAATTATTTAATTAATAGAGGAATATAATCAAACATAATTGAATAACTAAAATTATTATCAAAGGACGAGGATAAAGAAAAATGACACTCGAAGGCTTAGGACATTTTTATGTGTCTACATTTTGCCCCTCTTTGTCATAATGCAGTCTATCACATTGTGACAAAGAAAAATAAGTCAAAGTCATACCCCAATGCAAAATAAGATGAGGAAGAATGACGAGGAGGGTTACGGTATGCCCCCTCGAGAGGACAGATGGGTTCCAAGAACATGGGTGTGCTCTCAAAATTGATGAGAAGACTAGAGGATGAAAGACAGAAGAAATGTTAGCTTGGAAGAGGATGGATATTAGCGTGGAAGAGAAGGGAGGATGAAGATGGAAAGCTAGATGAAAAAAAAGATAGGGGAACCAACTTTCATACTTACATTTTTATATTTATCATCATTGGGCAGATTATTGTAATGGCCAACAAACACCATGATATGACGTAGACCAAGGTGTGCAAGGTTGTACCATCACGTGAGATAAGCAGTCACAGAGAAGGATGATCATGACTCATACAAAAAGACACATTTTCCCCAGTCTTTTTTCCATAACCAACTGCAAGCAGAAAAAGACAAGAAAGACAAATCATGAAACGTTGTTGCTTCTCTAAATCCTATTTCCAGGACATCCTCAAGAAACTAGCAACATGATTACCAAAAAGGACAAAATAAAGCCAAAACCACCATCATGATACATCGCTGCTTTTCTAAATCCCAGAGTTAGGACATCACTGAGAAACTAGTAACATGAGTGTCAAAAGACAAAACAAACCTCATGATACATCGTTGCTTCTCTAAATCCTGTTGTCGAGATCTCGCTGAAAAACTAGTAACATGATGAAAAATCAATAGATAAGTGCCAAGTGTTTTCCAAGTGTTTTAATGTCAAGATGTCTGGTTTGATGTTGAGATGCCAGGGTGTCAAGGTTTTGACGATGCCAAGATGACGAGTGTCGAAGATTTCCAAATTCAGGAAGGACACATCCTGAATAATGTTGATGTCAAGAGGAGAAACCCCCAAAAGTCGAGAGGATCCCTCAAAATTCTAGGTGATAGTGACGATGCCTAGGAAGCACACATCCTAAGGCATAAATGATGGGGGTTGTTCTTCAGAAGGACACATCTGAAAGAACATTGATGTTAAGAGGAGTGGTTCTTAAATATCAAGAGGTTTGCTCAAAATTTCAGATGACGATGATGATGCCTAGGAAGGACACATTGTAGGGAATGATTAAATGACAGGCTACCCTTCAGAAAGACACATCTAAAGAGTAAGAAAGATTTGATTGGCTTGACTAAGTTTGACTGAGATTGACCAATTTTGATATGCCAAGATGATTGTTATGTTCTATTGACAGATTGTCGAAGTTCACTTGGGTAGATTGTTCATTCAAATTTAAAGACTGTTTCATGTGTGTGCAAAAATTGTGCAATGAAACCTAATGGACTGACCTAGTGTGGCCTCGGGGGCCCATCGACAGATGGCCTTGCCTACGTCATGCACGTAGAGACCTCGTAGTTCAACACGACCAAAGACTTTGTCTTGTTGACAAAAGATTGAGTCATGATTTATTTTGACAAACCTAATAGGACTGACCTAATGTCTCAGGGGCTCAAAGATGAGCCTTGTCTACATATCAAATGTGCAAAGACAATGTAGTTCGATAATGACAAAGACTAATCAAGACTTGAATTGACGTGACTGTGTTGACTGACATGATTCCGTTTTGGAAGTTTGTGTTTTCTTCAGGACATTTTTCAATTTTTAGGTATTTTTTTCAAAGAATTTTCTAATTTTTAGGTTTATTTTAGAACATTTTTCAATTTTTAGTTCTTTTTTTTAGGACTTTTTTTGATTTTTAGGTCTTTTTTAGGACATTTTCTAATTTTTAGGTCTTTTTTCAGAACATTTTATGATTTTTTTTTCCTTTTTGAATGGTTTAAGAGGATCACTACTAATGCATGTGACTGATGCCTACACATGAGAATCCAAGGACAAACATGATTGTGCCCCTAGTCAAGCTGAATACCAATTGACAGGTGATGACAACTTTGTTTGACGTGGGAAGGATGCATCCCAAAACAACATGAGGACGATGATCATGTAACGAAAGTATCGAGGTCTGCAGCTAGACCAGGAACAAAGGCTAGTAAAGTTTTGGATAATGTGCTCATTGCATTTAGAATGACTTGGTTAGGACTAGATGGGATGATGGAGTATCCTTAAATCATTTGACAAGGCAAAGCCAAGATAGGTGACAAACATGAAAGGATGAGAGGTGGCCTTGGTAAAGGACAGGAGACATGAGACTAAGGGAATTGTTATATGATTTTATAGGACTATGTCATATAGGGATAATGATGGAAATGATGACAATGACATGATGTTGCATGCATAGTTTGTGACCAAAGGATTGACATGTCAAGAGTTTTCCCCAAAGCATGATTTATGTGTACCAATTTTATGTCAAGACCAAGGTAAGTGGGAAAATGGATGGAAATGATATGGATGAAATGGATGGATGCCAATGTTAAGAGGAAAGCATGGGAAATGAGATGACTTTCCCCCAAGTGTAATTGTCCACATAGACAATTTATTTTACACATGACCCCTATTTGCCAGGTTTTCATCATGGTACTTATCCAAGGCACCTGTTTGCCAGGTTTTCACTATTGGACGAAATTTTTCTCTTTACTATTTTCTTGACTTTTTTTTTTTAATTTTTTTTGGTGTCACCAAGACGCATGTTTGTCAGGTCTTCATCAAGGTGACGATTTTTTGATTTTTCAATTTTTTTTGTATTTTTTATTTTGTGGATAGCCTAGATGCTTTAGATGACCATTGACTATTCTGAATCCATTGACGGTGCTGATGTAGAGATTGGTGCCATGATATGCCAATAATGACTTTGCTGAAGAAGTTGTCTTGTCAGGATCATAGTGCTTGCATACAACTGATCAATGTCATTGTGATCCTTTCTGATACTAGAGTTGGCCTTATCAAAATATGCATATCATGATAGAGTGTCATGAGAGTCCTTGTGATAAAGAGTTGCTACCATGATGTGACGGATTTGTGACATGGGATTTTTGGACTTTAGGCGAGATGTAGGATTACGACAAATGATGGTAGACGTGGAAAGGTTGTTTGGACATTTGGATGAATCACTTTTTATTTTCCAAACTTGGGATGGTGGATGATGAATTTTGAAATTTTGATTGGGATGATGTTTAGAACCAACACTCTTAGATGCCTTGTTTGATGACCATTTTGAAGGAGGTGGACATTTGTTATATGTGGGAGTCCTTTTGTCTTGTGGCTCCACATTTTGATTAACTTTTTCTTTTATCATATTTTCTTTGCTTGATCCACTTTTCTTTGGGATCCATTTTAATTTCATTTGTCCACTTGTCTTTTTGTCTGATTTGATGGCATTTCACATTTGATTTTTTACTTTGTAAGACTTTTGTTTTTGTTGGTTCCAAAGGGAAGGTTTAAGATGTTGAGAATGATGGTATATGGTGTGGGTGGACAAGGTGTTGGTAACAATCTTATGACAAGGATTACTCATGGACTCCATTTTGACATTTGTATTTGACAAGGTTGCCCCCAATATCGAGGCGGTTCCACTGACATCGTTTGATTTTTTAACTAAAGAATAGCCAAGACCTTGATGTCTGTAATTTTCTTGAAGTTGTATTGGTTCTTGAATGCCCTGCTCATGTATGCCTAGTCCTTTTCCTTGATAATGCATGCTCTGACAGATTCTACTTGCGATGGGGTATTTATTGTTTTAAAAGCAAGATGCTAACCCATCATGATGTATGTGGACAATGTTACTTGGAATACTTTCATCTGCGAGAAAGCCTGCTCTGACAAAGATAAATGACCCTAGTTGATAAAGTGTCTTAGCTTCATTATCATGTTGGCCATAGTTCTGGCTGATATCTTTGGTATGATCTTGTGACATGTCAGGTTCATATGATTCTATTGGTGCTTCCATGTCAATGTTGAAGCCATCATTATGGTCAGTGTCATGGAGTCCAATGAAGTCAACTATAGCTCAATCATTTGCAAATATGTCCATAGAAGACTCTTGTTTTGGAGTAAGATCATCTATGTGTCCCATGGAGGCAAGTGTCTCATTTTGGAAAATAGATATGCCTAGATTTTGAGTAGGATTAGTCTCAGATGTTTGGTCATGAATGGCATAAAGGTCAAATAGTGGATCATTTTGGATTTCTTGGTCAATGTTAGGGTCTTGGTCAAAGATGGGATTTTCATGGATTTGGACTTCTTGGTCAATGGTAGGTGTATTTTGGATGTCATGATTGTCTTGAATGACTTCTTGAATGGAATTAAAGATAAGGTCATGGGATGGTCTACCTTGTTCTTGACATGAGGGTGACATTATAAGGTCATGCTTTGGGCTTTCATTTTGACATGTATCCTCAAGTTTAGACAATGGGATTTGAATTTGAGTAATGAAAGAATTTTCATGACTAAAAGTGGCTTGTGAGGGGGTGACTTGAAAAGGATTAATGGATGAAGGACTAGGATAGGACATCGAGACTTGGAGTGGACTAGTATGTGAAGGACTAGGATATGACATGGGGACTTGGACTGGATTAATAAGGTATGATGTGGAGACTTGACATGAGTTGGTAGATGGTTGATAAGGCATGTAGACTTGGACGGGATTGGTAGGTGAAGGAATAGAATATGACATGGAGACTCATAATGGACTAGTGGACAGTTGGTTTCCCTTGTCAAGGTTAGGATAAGGGTGATAACTGGATGTTTGTTGTGAATTAATGGTAGGATTTATGTTAAGTGACTGTTGATGGTGAGGGTAGATGGATGGAGGTCCCAAAGTAGTTAAGTCAAAGCCTTGTGGTAACTTAGCCCCTTGGTCCAAAAGCATGGATAGATACCTTTGAGGGTCACGTAAGACTAATTTTTCTACAAAGGAGGCTATATCAGGATTTTTCATTGCAACTTTTAAGTCTTCTACATATGCTCGTCCGTTTTGGTCTCTTTGTATGAATGGTTAAGAAGGATTTTGTGATGAAAATGATATGTTCATGGAAGATTGCATGTTCATATTGTGAAATGGGTCGAAAAAAGTCCAATGTTGGTTCGTGTCATAAGTGTTATTATCAATGTTGGGATTGAAATCTTGTCCAAATTTTTCCATTTGTTTTCTCTGTCTTTGAAGCCTAGTCTCAACCATAAAATGGGATTGCTCAAATGAGGATGATAAGAATGACAACTAAATGCAAAGATGACACTAGCCTATGTTTTTGGATTTTTTCGATAAAGGATGACAATGCAAGACTATGTTTTTGGATTTTTTGACAATAAGGAATACAATATGACAATGTTGTCTAAAGAAAATGACTAATACCAAAGGACGACGAAGACTAAGACGACAAGTTATGACACTATTTTTTTTTTTTTGTATTTTTGGAGGATGCCAATGCAAGGTGATAATGATGTTTTCCTAAGGAAAATGACCAACGCAAGGTGATAAATTGTTAAGAAAGGATGTCAAATTCCAAGGTGATAGTGAGGACTAATGTGAAAATGTTGGTTAAGGAAATGATCAATGCAAAGTCTAGATGCCAAATGAGGACTATGATGACAATATTTTAGATTTTAAAGATATGCAAGGTGAGGAATACAATGATTTGAATGTCTAAGGTATGCAAATGCAAAGGTCTAAAATGATTTGAAAGAAGGTTTCCTAACCACCCTATGCTTGATCTATGTCTCAATTTTGGAATATCAAAGGACTTGTTTGAAGAACAAAATGAAAAGTAAGTCTTCCTAACTAGACTTTTGAGTTAGAAGGATCTCACAAAAGGACAATGACTAAAGAAGATAATGATGTCTAAGTCCAACGATAACCTAATTTTGAAAGTCAAGATTTTGCAAAGTGAGGTAAGGTTGTCCTAATCCAAAATATGAAAAATGAGATGAAGACCTAAGTTTTTGGTTTATGGTTGAAAATGAAAATGGTGAAGCCTAAGGATGAAGCTAAATATTTGCAAAGATGAACCTATGGTAAGATGCAAGATAAAGTGTACAAGGAATGAGAGATTTGAACAATTTCATGATTTGGTTTTGACATAAGACTTCTAGGCTAAGACTGTTGTTTTGATGTTTTATTGAAAAGTCTGAGTTGGTTGAGGTTTTGTGTCCAAATTTGTGAATGTTGTGTATATTGTTTGAAAATTTAGAAAACATTTGACAAGCACAATGTTTTGGTGTACGCAAACACACATGATTCAAGCACAATCCTAATAGGCCAAGGGTTTGTATACTTGGTATAGCCCACTGATATACCCCAGATTGGTGTTAAACACCTTTCCTTCTCGAGAGCAGATAGCTTAAAAGTTTAGTGCCACTGGCTCCCCTCCACGACTCATTAACGTAATTCAGGCACACCAACTTCAAATTCTTGGGTCATCACTTCCCAAGAACTGCTATCTCTACTCAAGGGAGTCAATAGTGAGTATCTTTAGGCATGATATTGTACCCTGCACTATACCAAGCAATGGCTGAAAATGGTTGGCCTCTAAAACAAAAGGTATCTAGTTAGGGCATCCATTCGAGTGGCCACACATGGGGTGAGAGATTAATCACCAATTAGGTGGCACTCCAGCATGAAGAGGTTATGCTCAATAGGGTTTATGGGAGTACTACTCCATCTGTGTGACACATCCGCACTCGTGGTACTTGAACTTTCCTCAAGCACCCATTTTATATCTTGGTTGGAAGTGGCTTGGCTTTAGCCTGTTACCAGTCGAGTCGTCCCTTAAGGTGAGTATTTTTTCCCTTAAGGTAGACCCATTTATAGAAATAATAACCGTTTCTCTTACACCCAAAATCGCTCGAAAATGCAAGGGGAGAGGATACTTCGATTATTAAGTCATGAGGGTGACAAAAAATAAGGTGGGTCTGGTTTTCTGATCACCTAGTTTTCACAAGGTGAGAGCATAATCACCTACCACCTTCAAGCACAGTCAGACAAAATCAAGCACATGTTCATTTTAATGCACCAATGGAAGTGTTTTCTAAACTAGAAATTGCAAACACATTGTTTGAGAAATGAGTCTTCAACTAACGGAGCTGCAAAACCATAAATTAGTAGTTTCATAAATGTCTTGGACCAACGAGAAAGCTGCAAAAAACTAAGTTAGAACAAGAGATTAAAAACTAAACTAAAAGTTAGTAAATAACTAAACTAGAAAATGAAAAGACTAAACTAAACTAGAAAAGGAAATCAAAGCAAACTAAAAAAATAAAAGCTCAATTTTTTTTGTTGCTCCAAAAGAAGCAATTTTTGGGAGCCCCATTCCAAAGCCACGCGCTACAAACAAAAGATTAGTCAATCAAAAAAAAACCTGAATGAAAACAGCAAACTAAAAATAGTAATAACTTTCTCAAAACTAAACAAAATTTTAAACCATGTATATCTATGGAAAGCTAAGACATAGACCTTCAAAACCCAGAAAACGTTTTGCAAAATCCTACAAGACAAAAATGTTATAAACAAAAGAAAATTCGGGTATGAACAACTAAATCTTAAAAGCTGCGGTCACTAAAACAACCATAACTTTCTCAATTCTTAACGAAATCTTGAACTGTTTAAAGTTTTGGAAAGCTGAGAATGATGCCTACAAAATCTAGAAAATGTTTTAACATATGTTATGCGTCTATTTTTCTGTGCTCAAAGGAAGGTGACAGGATTTGATATGAATTCTTGGCTATAACCTGCAAAATAGCAAAGACAAACAAGAACACACAAATTTCTCTACTTCATGTCGAGTTCACCAAATGTGAGATGGAATTTTTGAATCAAATAGAATAGACAAAGTGATAGCCAACACTTCTAAACTATTAACCTCATCCAAACAAGAGAATACAAACAAATGGAGATTTCAAAATGAAAGCAAATAAAATAAAACACTCCCCATATTGTAGTTGATTCTTTATCTTGCTCTCCTTCTTCTTGTTATGCAACTTTGCCCTTAGATTTGTTGAAATACTTGTGCAAAACCTGCAAATGGTAGCAAGAAAGTTGGAGAAGAATAACTGTTAAAAAGAAAATGGAGGAGGAAGGTTGTTTTTATAGACAACCATTTGAATAGACGGTTGAGATTAATCTTCTAGAAAGATTCCAAGATCAATGGATGGGAATGCATAAGAGGGATGTTTTGAAATGGATGGTTGAGATTAAGTCTTAGAAAAGATGCCAAGATCAATGGTCCGGAATTGATGCATCAAGAATATGCTATTCTTGGAGGAATCATGATAGGAAGACATGCAAAGACATGCAGGCCATGGCAGACATGCAGGGACATGCAAGCTATGACAGGAAATGAATGTTATGACAAGGGATTATGACAAGGTATCTTTGACCAAATGGTGCATAAATAATTTATTTTAAATTATTTATTCGAAAATGTTGGAAATTGACAAGTGGAAAATAAATAATTTATTCAAATTATTTATTTGAAAATAGAAGAAATGGACAAGTGGAAAATAAATTATTTATTTAAAAATAGAGGAAATGGACAAGTGGAAAATAAATAATTTATTCAAATTATTTATTTGAAAAAATGAAAAGAGGAGCATTTAATTAAATTTATTAATTTAATTAAATGGAGAGATAGAAAATAGACCTTAAATAATTAATTTAGATTAACTATTTAATTAGGAGAGGTGGCATGGGATAGTTAAATGATTTTAATAATTATTTAACTATGGAAGAATTAAAAGACCATGAATAGATAAATAATTAATAGTAATTATTTAACTATAGATGAAAGATGACAAAATAATTAAATAAATAATAATTTATTTAACTATTGAAGAAGAGGAAGAAATTAGTGACACGACTAGTTTATTTAATCGGTTAGGATAGAATAAATATTAGAAAGTGAATTAATTGAATAATTATTAAAAATTATTTAATTAATAGAGGAATATAATCAAACATAATTGAATAACTAAAATTATTATCGAAGGACGAGGATGAAGAAAAATGACACTCAAAGGCTTATGACATTTTTATGTGTCTACATGTTCTAATATATTATAATTTTAAACATTGATATGAACTCTTCATAGCTAACATAGCCATCATTATTTGTATCTATTTCATGCAGAATACCACTCATCATTGTAGAGTCCCTACTAGTGTCTAGTAAACTTGGTGGTGATCACACAATTCAAAGGGGAAAACCTAATTGAATAATCCACTTAACATTGGAAAGACCTTCATTGAATTATTGACTAGGGGTAGTAAGCTTGTGATGGTGCTGGCACTATATGTGCTTTCAAAGACTGAAAACTACCTAAATCATTCTAGTAAAGACACTACACTTGTAAAATCACAAGATTGCAAAATAGTAAGGAAAGTAAAGTTGTTCCTATGGCTACGAGTACCTACAATATAAGACTGCAACTAACTATTGTTTAGAAGTAAATATTGTAAATTGACTAAACTATTAATCAAACCTATACTACACTCTAGATACAACAAATATAGTAATTACAGTATGATTATGAAACAAGAATTATTCATGCATTCATCAATGTGTTTTACATATAGGCACGAGGGAGCTTATTCAAAAAAGGACTCTAAACTGAAACCTTAAATATGTAGGGAAATTTTGGTCATCCCAGAAATAACATATGAGAACAATAGTGACTTAGGTAACTTTCATTTCTTCAGATTTCCTCAAAAATGCATGCTACTATGCCACAAAGCAAAATCAGACATAGTTCATTTCCCACATTAATCCTTCTGAGAAAAGTTCATGCAAATTTAACCAATTCCAACAACATGCACAAAATAGATTCAATAAATAGAATCAACAAACATGAAAGATGGAACAAAAAACATGAACACAAAGTTTTATGTGGGGAAAAACCTTTTCGATAAAAAAAAAACTCAAAAATTCTAGATCGCCATTCTATTAATCAACAACAAAATACAGTTACAGATACAATTACAGGCTCTAAGCCTTTATAGCAGATTTACATCTTGTTCCATCTGGAGATAGTCTAACAACATAACCCTTGTTTGATTCACTCTCTCCTCTCCCTCCATGTGCTATGGCACCATATCACAGTCTTCAATCATTCTAGGAAGCCAATTGTTACACCTCCCTACCAAACTGAACAATCGTAATTATCATACCTTCTTCCATTGTCAAAGTGTATCGAAATGTCAAAGAGACTTGCAAACACGTCTCTTCGAATTCTCATCGTCACTTAGATACGAGCCCTTATTGGCTTTGTTTGGTCTTAGCCAATCCCCGCTTTCCCTCGGGGTCTATCCAGGACCCACCACAAAAGGCACAATCCAACGAGTGTTGTTGGATCCTTATAACCACAACCGTAGATCAGACACGTCACCCTATTGGGGGAACTTCATAACACCTTCCAAAAATATAGAAAGGTCACACCGAAATGTCTATATTTGTTACCATGGTCCCCACTGTCAACGTGAAGTCCATGTCACCACTGTCAAACCAATCTTTGCACCTCCACTGAGGTACAATCTGGGTCCCACCAAGGCACCACAGGGTAGTGGGAACTATTAGATCCTCTAGATCTGAGTCATCCATTGAGCACCATCATCATGTCAAAGGTACTATTATTTATGTCTCAACGATAATGTATTGTCACTTCAACAAAGATACAAAGCCTCACATCGAGTTATCGAGGGGACATCTTAGAGACTCCCTTCGACAATGGAATGTCTGCCTGGAACAACTTCATGACAGTTGTTAGAATGTAAGAGACTCCCTTCGACATTGACATGTCTCACTGATGAAGCTTTACCGCCAATGCAACACTTCGAATATGCCAAGTGATCAGGATGTTGAGGAGAGTCATCCCATAGTCCTGTCGACTTCTTGCTATTGGACCGATGTAACTTCACCTGAACGCCAATACATTTGAGGTACCATTTCTCAACAAACTGACCACTCCTTGGATTTCAGAGGGTGAAAAAGATTCAATTATGTCTTAATGCAACTATAAAAGAAGAAGAGTCCAAGTTGGATTATGACTCTGTTGTAACAGACTAGAACGTGGAATGCTCAAAATCAGTTATAGTAGAATTCCAATCGCAATAGGGTTCTTCCTTCTTCAGTTTCTTTGTTGGTCTTCATAATGATGCACTATCTCCTTCCTTAAATGTCTCCATGTTGTAGTCATCATTTTTAGTTATGCCCTATTTCAATGTTCAGGAACTCCTTCGGTTGTGGGCTATAGCGCCTCCTCTAGCTACAAGGGGTTAGTTCAAAAAACATGTACACAATACTAACAACCATGACTAAGCATAGATATCCAATCACAATTCATACATATTAACACATAAATCATGCATTGACCATCATATCATAATTATATTTCCATATACTTAAACCAGGTTTAGGGTTTGCACAATAGGCATTAAAGATAACATAATGGTTGAACATGTATAGGAGAAATGTCTTGGTGATATCTATAAGCATGTATAAAATATATAAAAACTAACCAATATATGGACTCATCAATCATTGAATGTATTTTCTTTCCTGGAGAAATATAAGGATAGAAAAGATACCTAAATTCTCCCATTGTAGCTTCCACACTTGAAAGAAATTTATGGCATATATGTCATAATGAGATTACATGCAAGGTTTGTATCGTGGGGATATGTAGATGACTGACCTGGACTTGAAATTCTCCAGCTTTGGCACCATTGGTAACTCTTCCCCTCTATTTTCTATAACGTGTTTCCATCTGTCTATGAACCAACAATGTGTTGAACCATAGTCCTTAGACTCTTTCAACGCCACAATAACAATAGAAAAAATGAGTAAACAACAAAAACCATAACCCCCATGTTATGTGAATAGCATAAAAAACAAATTGAAACCCTTTTCTATTTTACTTGGTGCCAAAGACCTGAGAAATCTCTTTTTTAGATTTTACTCTTTTAAATCCCCCCTTTTAGATTTCCAAATGACTTTTGACAAAAAAAATGTCAACAATGCCTTAGATATAAAAGTTTCCAAAGTAAAATCTATAATGTTAAGTTGGGAAACTACCCCCTTGAGTGGTTTAACAAATATAAAATTCAATGGGAGGCCCAAATAAGCAAGTAAGATATTTGGGCATTCCCTTTGTAATTAATCCTTGCTTAAAAGAGATGTAGAGTTGGGTAAAAAATAAAATAGATAGAAAAATTGATAATTGGAACAAACAATAATTATCATTAGTAAGGAGAATTCAAGTTTACCAAAAAAATCTCTCCTCATATACTCTATACTACTGTTCAACGTGGCTATTTTGTAGCTATCAAATTGAAGAAATACAAATGAAAATAAGGCATTTTCTTTGGTCAAACAAAAAAGGAAACAAAAAGAAACATGTCCTCAATTGGGATTGGTGCTACTTAGATAAAGAAAATGGAGGTTTGGGTCTAAAAGACTTTAAAAAGAAGGGTATTTCCCTTGTTGTTAAATGGATCATTAATGCAATGGAAGGAAAAGAACCATTGAAAATCCTAGTTAGAAATAACATCCAACAAGCTATACCAAAAAGGAAAAAAACTAGAAAAATATCCCTATATGTGACATACTGATAGGCAAGTTCCTTGTATATCCTAATGGCTCTAATGTGTTCAAAACCATTTAGAAAGAATGGGAACAACTAAGAAATCTGCTAGCTAGCAGAGAAAAGATTGACAAAGAGAAAAATAAAATTTATTTAAATGGTCAATATGGTGGAATTTGCATCATAAAAAAATCCTCTTGCTTTATTACAAGGTTGTTATGCTAAAGCATGGGAAAAGAAAGGTATTAGATATTCTAATTATATGTATGTAATGCTCATCTCAAATCATGGGCTTCTCTAAGTAATAATTATGATCGGCCCCCTTCACAATGGAGAACATAGTCATTAATGCTTGAGAGTCATGCAAAAATATTCATTTCCTTGTCAGCAATTAAGCTTGTTGTATTAACTCTTGTTGTGATAAACTGGCTAGTTTTAGCTAGAAGGATGGAACCAAACATTATAAAATGAAACCTAAAAAATATTTATAAAATATAGGGTAACTCAAATGCTATAACTAAGTACATGAACAAGTGTTGAAACTGTAAAGATGGAGAAAATAACCGGAAAACAATCTTTAAGTGGAATTAGAATGGTGTAATAGAACCAAAAGAAGCATGCTTTAAATGGCTTCTATTATTAAAAAATTGTCATGTTCTCCTTATGTTTCAAATTTAGAAATATGCGAGTTATGTAGAACACCTAAAAATGTTTCTCATATCCTTTTTTACTATTTTTTTGCAAAAGAAATATGGTATATGTTTTGTGCGGATCTGTGTGGTTAGGGGGAATTATGAAAGATTAAAGAACAAAAAAAATTGTTTGGTCAAATAGAGGGAGTTGGGAAATTTATTAATCTATTTTGGCTCTTGTTATCTACTAAAATTTTATGGTTTTTATGGAAAGCAAGAAATGAGGAAAAATTCAATGAAAAATGAGAGTACTTACTAAGTTTGTTACAAGACTCATTTTTTACAATATTTCTATGTAGGTAACAATGACAATGGAGATTTTCAAGAAAAAATTTGTAAAGCTAATGAAGGATGAAAAATTAGAAGTATCCAAAGGTGAGATCAAATACCCAAGACATTGGACTTTCAACACAAAAGACAACATCCCTTTCAGAAAGAACTACTTGGAGTTCTAGAGGGAATACAACAAAAAATACAACTCGAAAACACTGAAAAAGGACCTAGGTATATAGGGAGGTTCAAAATATCATGTGAACCAAGATAATGAAATGACAATAGAGGTCATGAGATCCAACTCTGATTTATCAGATATAGTTCCTATGTTGGGTTGTTATGATACATATAGATGTAGTGAGAGCAATTTTTTTTAAATGCTTATGAATAAAAGCTATAATAAGTGTGGTATTACAGTAGTGCAAAACCATACATTTTGATTTTTGGCCAAAAATAATAAGTTCTTAGGGTGAATATGTTTTAATATGTATTTTTTTATTGGAATTTTTGCCAGAGTGAAGTCACTTCAATAATAATACAAAAGACTTGACCATCACAACATACCATGAACATCAAATATATATTACTTCATATTAATTTGAAATATAAATTCTCAAAATTGATGATATAAATATAAACTTGCATTGTTATTTATAATATTGAATCTCATATTGTATATTATTTAAATGTTATATTTGATAGCATAAAAAATATTTATTAAATTTGATTGTTGTATTTATTAAATTTAATATTTAAATATTTATGGCATAAACTATTAAAAATCTTAATTATTAAATTATTAATTGATAATTATTATATTTATTATTTAATAAATTATAGAAAAACAAATAAACAAACAAACACATAAACCTTTACATGTACTATAATGATTAATTATTATTCTACTAATTTAGTTCTTCATATATGTTATTAAAAATAGATTTAGAAATAGGTTAAATCCCTAAAATAGACCATTTTCTTAATGAATAGAACACAAGATTCTATATAGGTTTCCATGTAATAGACTGTTTGTACCTAGTTTTAAAGAACTTGATGTTCCCCCTACTAGTGTTTGGTCTAAAACACCCAAAGTACAGATTCATAGACAATCAACTATCAATTTGATAACAAAACTTGAACATTAATGATATCAAGTTTCCACAATCCATAATTTTCTTTGCAATGATTTATGGTTTTGATTGTGTGAGAATTTTTGCATCAAAACCATAAATCATTGCAAAGAACCTTGAACATGCAATTTTGGAGCAAGAACCTAATGAGGAATCTATAAGAAGACCTTGCCATTTGATTAAAAGTTATTCTTTGTTAAGGCCTAGATTCCTAGTTAAATAAATAAACCATTTATTAATTTCAATCCTAAAGAATCTATTGCCTCTACTAGTTATAGAATTCCATATGCAAATCATTGCCCTTCTAGAGCCTCAATGACTACCTTACCTAACCTTAACAGTAATTTAGAGCTCATAAACACATTAACCAAACAAGTTAGTCTTAAGTTGGCTTTGACACCTAAAGAAGAAGAATGAGATAGGAAAGGGAAAGGAATAAAGATTAAAAAATGAATGAAAAACTACTATGATGAAAGAATCTCTTCTCAAAGAAAACTCATAAATAAAATCTAAATTCCAATTAGAATTAGATGGGAAAAAAAGAAGAGATAGTAAGTTATGAACTAGGTAGATGACCAACACTTGAATCATTTACTGTTATAAATGAAGATAATAAACTATGGGGCATATATGAATCAAGGCTACACACTAAGATAGGGGAGAAGAAAAAGAACTTTGAAGCTCAGAGGAATTGGATAACACAATGTCAGATTTATGCACAAAAAAACATAGATGATTCATTAGTAGATGTAAAGAATAATTTATTTCTCAGCAGTTCTTCAAGCATAAAAAAAATTGAACAAACCACTTTTTCAACTTTATGTGATACTTCAGCTCTCATACACTAGGTCAAAGTATAAACACTTCTATTAGTCCTTTATACAATAGCTAGTCAAAAGTTGAATTATATATAAATTAGATATATGATAACCAACAAATTTTTAAAAATAAAAGAGAAAATGAAGCCACTGATACGTGTTGGGTATTGAAGCCCAACGGTCACTTTTCTTTTTCCCTCCAATTACATTGTATCTTCACATTTCCATCTTTTTGAAGACTTGTCCATATTGGATAATGTAATTGTTGATTACATAATTGTATATATGATGCTTATGTAATGTGTATTCGAATATCAGAAATAATAAAGAGCTTTCCCTTGCTTGAAAGTGGATGTAGCCAAATTGGTGAACCACTATAAATCATTGTGTTCTCATGTTTGTATATTTTCTCAACTCTATTTTTAATTTCTACAATCTTATTTTCATTTTTTCTACAACAATTTTGTCAACAATTGGTATTAGAGCTTGGCATAATTGTTGTTCAAGAATTGTGATAATTTTTAGGGATGGAGGAAGCAAATAAATGGAAGATAGAGAAGTTCACGGGGCATAACTTTAGATTGTGGAAAGTGCAGATGGAGTCTTTGTTGATTAGAGGCAATCTTTCACTCACATTGGATGGAAAAGCAAAGAAGCCAACTGCAATGTCAGATGAATACTAGGAAAGATTAGATAAGAAAGTAAGAGTGAAAATTACCTTATCGATGTCCAACAACGTTCCCTTCAATCACAACAAACAATACTTCGAAAGAATTTTGGGAAAAATTAACAGACATGTATGAGATGGTTCAACTTCAAATAAATTTTATCTCATGAAAAAATTATGTAATTTGAAAATGAAGGAAAGTGGGATTGTATCAAACCACTCAAACAAATTCAACACGTTAATCAACCAATTCGTTTTGGTAAATATTATTTTGGATGATGAAATCAAAGCATTCTTACTATTGTGTTCTCTTTTGAATAGTTGGGAAGGTGTTGTGATGGCAATCAACACCTCTGTATCTAGGAAAGAAAAACTTAAGTTTGATGACATTGTTGCAACTCTTCTTAGGGAAGATATGTGAAGGAAAAATCAAGGAACTGCATTTGGTGATGCTTTTATTTTTAGAAATAGAGGTAGAAACCAAGAAAGGGGCAAAAATAACAATAGAAGGAGATCAAAATTAGCAAGGAGATCAGTTTCAAGGGTTAGAAATGGAGGTTGCTAGTTTTGTAGAAAAGAAGGCCATAAAGAAGAATTGTTGGGATTAAGGTGTCTCAACCTTAGAGTCCTAATATTGATTTAGTTTGATGTATTATTGTATTAATTTGTATTATTTAATTTCCTACGGTGTCATGTCACAAATTGGGACCCATTGGTTAGGTGGCATCCATGTTGGAAGTGACTGGATGAAACATAATCATCCCAAGTGGACATAGGCGTCCCACTTTGGAATATTTGACCTATGATAGATTTTATGATGCATCATAAGGAATATTGTTGCATGGAGAAAGTTGGCGCCCAAGTTGGGTTATGACAGGATGTAAGAGAATCAACTATATTTAGTCAGTTATGACATATTCTCTTACGGATTCTATGACAGCTCTTGTGGTATATTTATGACATATTCTATGATAGTTGTAAGGCATCTGTCATAAGCAATTATGAACACATTTTGGGTTCCCAAGCTAGCAGATAAAATATTTGCATGTATGATAATTGTAAGAGGTGTAAGGGAATCCAATACAAGTTTCCAAATGCATGTCTATGGCGTGGTATATTGTTCCATGTGTATTTGGATACCCATCCTCTTCTAGAAGCATCTCTTGGCTTGTATTCTCTATAAAATGTATGCCTTGCATTGTAGAATTCATAGTTTGTTTGCAGGTAACAAAGTGTTGTCGATATCACTCCAGAACAACTGTTCATTTTGAAGCACTTGTAGAAGAAGGCTTTGTACTTGGCGTTGTGTTGTAATTCATTTTGAAGTAATACAATAGTACTATGCTTTTGGAGGCTGGGGTTTTTTACTCAAAAGGGTTTTCCCCACGTATAATTGGTGTCGATGTTATATGTGTTGTTGTTGTTCTATCCATTTATTCTCTATGTGCTTCTCTTGTAATTATTTAAAGGTGTTAAAACTAAATTTTGTAACTCTCCCCTACTTAGATTAGTGTAGGAAGCTATTTCCACTCACTCGGCTTCCTTCCAATTGGTATCAGAGCCTGGCCAGCCTTGGTTCCTTTGTTGGGTTAGAAGGGATTTTTGAGCTAATCTTTGTTTCAGTGGGAGTTTTGCAGAAGTGTACTTCCACTTTCAAGATGGATTAGGTTGTTGCCTCATTATTATCTAAAGAGATGTGAAGGAAGTCTTTTGAGATGACCAAGGAGTCCCTTGCATTTCATGGTAGACCAAAGGAGAGAAGCAAAAAGAAAGACAAGAAATATAAGTCAAAGTCTCTGGGGAGATCTAAGTCTCCTAGTAAGAAGTCCAAGGAAAAATGTTGGAACTATGGTGAAACTAGTCACATTCGAAAAGATTGCAAGAAGGAGAAGAAGAAGAAAAACAAGTCTTTCTCTAATTTTGAATCTGATAAATCATCTCAAGATGATGAAGAAGCATTTATTTTAGCCTTGGAAGCCCATGCATTGGATGGTGTGTGGTTGATAGATTCAGGTGCATCCTTTCACATGAATTCTCATGGAGATTGGTTCTCGAAGTATGAGGAGTATAATGGTAGAGAGGTGTACTTGGGTGATGACTCTCACTTAAAGATTGTTGGTTGTGGAGGAGTCAAAATTAGATTTCTTGATGAAAGAGTGAAGGGGATTGATGGTGTCTTGCATATCCCAAGTTTGGCACAAAACCAAGCTTTTTGTAAGTAAATTGAATGATTCAGGAGTGCAAGTTGTTTTCTTTGGTGGAGGATGTAAGATGACTAGAGGGGCTATGGTGTTGGTTAAGGGTGTTTGTATTAGCACATTGTTTTAGCTTAATGCATGCATTGTACAGTGCAATAGTTCTTTCGATGTACCAAAGAAGAGATCTTTGGATTCTTCATCCTCACCATTAGATCATGCAGAGAAGAATCATGTTGCAACTACATTTGATGGTCATGCATTTTGGGTATCTAAGGGTGCTTATTTCATGGAAATGAAGCTTCCTACAAAGAAGACAATGTTATGGAATCAACAACTTGGTCACATTGGTAAGAAGGGTCTTAGAACCCTAAAAAATAAGAGCCTTGTTGAACGACTTGATGATTGTAATCTCGAGTTCAACTTTTGTGAACATTGTGTACATGGAAAACAACACCATGTTTCTTTTTACTCTAGTTCTCACAAGTCTTCTAGGATTTTGGAGTATGTTCATTCAGATGTTTTTGGTCCTATGAATGTTCCTTCGTTATCAAAATCTGTATATTTTGTTTCTTTCATAGATGATTATAGTAGGACATTCGTTTATTTTTTGAGAAGTAAATCTGAAGTCTTTAGTCAGTTTAAGAAGTTTAAGGCCTTGGTAGAAAACAAGATTAGTAGAAAGATTAAGTGTTTGAGGACTGATTGGTGGTGAGTTTTGTTTCGCAGAGTTTGACAAGTTCTGTAAAGAGCACGTGCTTGAGAGACATAAGACAACTCCCTACACTCCACAAAAAAATGGAGTTGCAAAGAGGATGAATAGAATGTTGATGGAGAGGGCTAGGAGTATGTTGATTGGTGCTAGCCATGAGCATAAATTTTGGGCTGAAGTGGTAGCCACTACATGTTATTTGATCAATAGATCTCCTACATCAACGCTTTTTGGAAAAAAAACCATGGAGGTGTGGTCTGGTAAAATACTTTGATGAGACATCTCAGAGTATTTGGTTGCAAAGCTTAAACTCATGTCTCAATTGAGAAGAGGTCTAAGTTGGAGAATAGGGCTGCTAAGTGTATCTTTATCAGATATGGTGTCGATGTGAAAGGGTACAAGCTTTGGGATCTAGAAGCTCAGAAGGTTCTCTACAATAGGAGTGTAATTTTCAAAGAGATGAAATCTTCTACTGTTGAGATGCAACCAGAGAAATAGGAAAAAAAAATAAGGAGGTACTTCAAATTCCACCTACTCTAAAGAAAGAAGAGCTATGCACTCCTATTGGACCTAATGATGAGGAGAGCTCAAGTAGCTCTAAAAGTTTTGAAGAAGAAGAAGAACCTCACCCTCAACCTTTGAGGAGGTCTACACGAGTTAGGTGGTAACTAGAAAGGTTTGGTTATTCACTATTGGATTCCAGTTGCATTTTTGCTTTGATTACTAACACTAATGAGCCTAGGATTGTTAGAGAGGCTATGGGTATGAGTAATGAAAATTCCTAGATAAAATCCATGGATGAGGAGATGGTTGCATTAAAGAAAAATAAGACTTGGGATCTAGTACCTTTTCTTGTTGAACGTAAACCTATTGGTTGTAAATGGGTTTTCAAGAAAAAGTGTGCTCCTAGTGGCAATGTTGAGAAGTATAAGGCACAATTGTTTGCTAAGGGGTTTTCTCAGGTGGAGGGAATTGATTATGAGGAGATATTCCCTCCTGTAGCAAAGATAACATCTATCCAACTAATTTTTTCACTTGTAACAACATATGACTTAGAAGTGGAACAAATGGATGTGAAGACAACATTCCTTCATGGTGATTTGGAGGAAGAAATTTACATGTCACGACTAGAGCATTTCATTGAAAAAGGTAAAGAAATTTTGGTTTAAAAATTGAAGAAGTCTCTTTATGGTTTGAAACAGTCTCCTAGAATGTGGTATCGGAAGTTTGATACCTATGTGTTGTCATTGGGATTTCAAAGATCTAAATCTGACCATTGTGTATACTTTAAAACTAATAATCGTCACATTCTCATTATTTTCCTATACGTAGATGATATGTTGTTTATTGGAATGGTAAAAGTATGATTTTCAATTTGAAGTTTCAGTTGTCAGCACAGTTTGAGATGAAATACATAGGTGCAACTAGGTACATTCTAGGAATGGAAATCATGAGAGACAGAGCTAACATAAAGCTTTGGTTAAGCCAGAGCAAGTATGTGAACTCAGTGTTGGAGAGGCTCAACATGGTAGATTGCAGACAGTTAGTTATTCTTGTGATGTAGGGAACAAAGCTTTCTACGAATGATTGTCCAAAATCTCTTACTTAGATGGAGGACATGACCAAAGTACCATATGATACTGTAGTTGACAATTTTATGTATGTGATGGTGTGTATGAGACTAGAAATTGCCCAAGCAGTAGGAGTTCTTAGTTGTTTTATGGCTAATCTTGGACGGGTGCATTGGGATACGGTTAAAAGAGTGTTCAAATATTTATGGGGTACTTTTGAGTATGCCTTGTATTTTCATGGTTATCCTACTGGACCTCTACATTCTGTGAGCATTCATGGATATGTGGATTCAAATTGGGCAAGTGACATTGACAGTAGAAGATCCATTGGTAGTTATGTGTTTATGATGTTTGGTGGTGCTATCAATTAGATGAGTAAGCAATAGGCTATTGTTGTGTTGTCCATGAAGAGGTAGAGTATATGTTAGCCACTCATGCCTGTAAGGAAGCTATTTGGCTTAAGATATTGTGTTCTGATATTGGATTAGATATAGAACAAATTACTATTTGTTGTAATAGTCAAAGTGTGATTTTCCTAGAAAATAATCCTACCTTCCATGCCAGAACAAAGCACATTGATGTTCAGTATCATTTTGTTCGTGATATGGTAGAAGATGGAAAGGTGAACTAAGATAAGGTTGACACTTTGGTGAATGTTGTAGATGCATTGACAAAACCAGTGAGCACAAAGAAGTTCATATGGTGTTTCGATTCCATGGACCTAAGGGCCCTAAGAAAATGATTATGTATGACTCTTGGCAGGTCTTCTACAAGTTGGAGAATGTTGGGATTAAGGTTTCTCAACCTTAGAGTCCTAATATTGATTTAATTTGATGTATTATTGTATTAATTTGTATTATTTAATTTCTTATGGTGTCATGTCACAAATTGGGACCCACCGAATGGGTGACATCCCCATTGGAAGTGAATGGATGACACATAATCATCCCAAGTGGACATAGGCATCCCACTTTGGAATATTTGACCTATGATAGATTCTATGATGCATCATAAGGCATCTTGTTGCATGGAGAAAGTTGGCACCTTGACAAGATGTAAGAGAATCAACTTTTTTTAGTTAGTTATGACAAATTCTCTTATGGATTCTATGACAACTCTTGTCGTAGATTTATGACATATTCTATGACAGTTGTAAGGCATCTGTCATAATAAATTATGAGCACATTTTGGGCACCCAAGCTAGGAGAGAGAATATTTGCATGTATGACAATTGTAAGAGGTGTAAGGGAATCCAATACAAGTGTCCAAATGCATGTCTATGGCATGGGATATTGCTCCATGTGTATTTGGATGCCCATCCTCTTCTAGAAGTATCTCTTGGCTTGGATTCTCTATAAAATGTATTCCTTGCATTGTAGAATGCATAGTTTGTTTGCAGGTAATGAAGTGTTGTCGATATCACTCCAAAACAAGTGTTTGTTTTGAAGCACTTGTAGAAGAAGGATTTGTACTTGGGGTTGTATTGTAATTCCTTTTGAAGTAATATAATAATACTATTCTTTTGGAGGGTAGGGTATTTTACCCGAGAGGGTTTTCCCCACATATATTTGGTGTCACTATTATATGTGTTGTTGTTGTTCTATTCATTTATTCTCTATGTGCTTCTCTTGTAACTATTTAAAGGTTTTAAAATGAAATTTTGTAACTCTCCCCTACTTAGATTAGTGTAGGAAGTTGTTTCCACTCACCCGACTTCCTTTCAAAATCAATCAAATAGAAGTGAAGTGAACACCACATATGAAAAAGATAAAGGTGTTTTAGTCTTGTCAATGAGTGAAACCACAACAAATTCATGGGTGTTGGATTTAGGTGCATCTTTTCATGCAACTTCATGTTGGGATGCTTTCCAAAACTATCAAGAAGGTAAATTCGGTAAAGTATATCTTGGTGATAACAAGGCATGCACAATTATTGGCAAAGGTGATGTAATGTTGAAGTTAGAGAATGGAAAAAAGTGGATGTTGCACGATATGAGACATGTTTCGGAGCTAAAAAGAAATATGATTTATGTGTGACAACTAGTTGATGCTTAAGGATGTGCGATTTTAAATTTAATTCAAAATACCATACCAAATGCAAACATGACCTTTGGGACAAATCAAAATGCCAATCTCATTCCAAATCAAACCAACACCAATGCAACATTCACACACCAATATCAACAAGGTCCCATGCAACAAAATGTCACTCCAAATCCAACATTTGACCATATCAATACCAATACCAATTCCATCATACAAAATCAGCCAAATGCAACACCATCTCTCGTAGACACCTTGATGCAAAAAATGCAAGCAATACAATAATAGATGACAAACATGCAACTAGGGACAACCAAGAAGACATATTATATGGAGTAATCACGTCCTTATCCATTTGACATAAATCTATACATGCCATCTTTTCCCCTTCATCTCACTCCACCAACTTTCACCAAGTACAAAGGAAAAGGGGATCTAGTGGAACACATATGAGATTTTAACACATGTATGGACATTGTATATGAGCCTACTTATTTGATGAGACTATTTCCACAAATTCTTGTAGGACAGGCTCTAGATTTGTTTGCACACCTTCCTCCAAGGATTTGAACATGGGGTGACTTGGTTGATAGATTCATCAATCACTTTTCCTTCAATATAGAAAGTGACACGACCCTCATAAAACTATGTAAAACTAAACAAGAGGAGGGAGACCCACTCACTTCATTCTACCAATGATGGAAAATTATGGCTAGAAAATTTCCTTGTCACATACTTGAGAAATAGTTAGTTCCCATGTTCGTGGAAAATCTTAATTCAGAATTGATGAATGCACTTCAAGTACAATGTTGCATAACTTTTGAGGATATCATTGAAAAGGGTGTCATTATTAAGAAAGCTCTCATGAAAAAAGGACTAGTCAAAGTATCCAAAGAAACCCCAAAAGTTAATAATGACAAAGGAAAATTTTGGTTTCGAAAAAAAAATGTCACCAATGATGGAGTTATTGATGCAAAAGTCATAAAAAAAGGTCACCCTACCATTTACCTTAAAAGTCTTTCCACATCAAACATGCCAAACACATCCAATACCCAAACTCAAAGTCAAGATAAAACTTTAAATTCCATCCAAAACAATCAAGAACGTAGAGGACCTCCATGCACTAGAAGAACATACACTCCCTTGGGTGAACCTATTGAATCAATTCTAAAGAAACTTTTGCAATCCAATTTCATTCAGATTTTGGACATCAAGAACTATGATCAAACCTAATTGGTGGAATGAAAATGAATTTTGTGAATAACACCGTGGAAAATGACATAAGACATCATCATGTTGGACACTTAAAAATATCATCAGGACCTTATTGAACAAGGAGACATTTTAGTGGACCTTCAACAACCTAAAACTAATGTTGATAATACCATATTCAAAACTCCCTTGCAACACCATGGAAAAGGGAAGGCCTCTAGTTTGGGTAATAATAGCGCTAATTATACCAACATGGCACATGATTATACTATCCATCACATTTATACCCTTGATGAACATGTTGCTACCATCACCATTAATAAGAAAAGTTATGAATGTGTCATCATTGTCCGCAGGGCCAAGGTAACCCTTTAAGGGGCTGCCTCTAATCCATAACCTAAAAGCCAATACAATCTCCTTGATCACCTAGGTAATACGCCCACACAAATATCTATTCTTCAATTGCTTCACATCTCCCCAGAGCATAGGTACATTATAGAAAAAGCCTTGCAAGATACATGAGTCCCTTTAGACCTAAATGTCAACTAATTTCAGGCCATGATAGGATCTATAGCTACACCACATCATGTCACCTTCTCCGAACAATAACTTTCCATAGAAAATCCAAATCACAATGATCCACTACACCTTGAGGTTTACATTAATAAACATAAGATCAGACGAGTCTTGGTAGATGGTGGAGCATGTTTGAATATATGAACCTTAAAATTGGTGAAAGCATTGGGATAATTTGAAGCTTGCATAAATTGATCTAAGGCAATTGTTATCAAGGCTTATGATGATGTAGAGCACTTGTCTAAAGGATTAATTACTCTACCTATAAGAGTTGCCCCCACTATTCAGAATATAATGTTCCATGTCTTGGATTTGGACCTACCCTATAATCTTCTCCTTTGTCTCCCATGGATTTATGCCATGAGAGCCATACCTTCCACCTCTCACCAATGCCTCAAGTTTCCCTATGATGGCATCAAAATTACTATACCAGGTGATCTTGATCCCTTCCAATACTGCAATAATCTGAGAGGGACTACTGAATTTCAAGTAACTGTCAATCAAGAAGCTTCATCTTCCACCTTATCACACTACATTGATCCATCTTCCTGGGTCAAATAATCCAATTCAATCATTACACCTTCCAAAACCAAGGTCCAGATTCATTACATGGGATGTGGAGAGTACCGTATGGATAGTTCATTTTGTGCTGAGAAGTCATCCATAGGAGAAAATGTTAATGCTAGTAAAGATATTTAGACTCTTAAGAACAATGTTGAGTCAACTTCAGATAGTCGTGCCTGAATCAAGAACTTTTGGGATCCTGATGATACCTCTATCTTTTCTATATCTTCTCATGATCCTATTGAGAATGTTCATGATCATCCCTCTCCATCTGATGATTCTTTTCCTTCCACTCCATCTTCTGAACCATTGTTTATCCATTTCAACCATTTTGAGTTAGGGTATGCATCCCCTATTGTTTCCTCTACTAATTCTTATTTCCAACTTATTAAGGAGGTGCAAGCTTCCTTTGATGTTAACAATACCGAAAAGGATAATCTTGAAGAATCTATTGAGTGTATTGCCAAGCTTTTTAATGAATCACATATTCCTACCATCTCATCTAACTCATCCATTTCACCCATATCCATCCACCTCATAAACATGGATAAACAAGTGTCACCTCAAGAAAATAATTAGGATATAGCTCAAAAAGTAAAAGTGAAAGTGCCTTTTATAAATGGAGATATAAAATCAAAAGAAAGAATGCACAGAAAGAAAGATCAAGAAAAATCCTTTAGCCAAAATCAAAAGGTATTGGACAAGTCAAAGATAAAAATAAAAGTCAAGAATGAAAGTAAGGAAATTTATGCCTCTTCATCAAAAATAATTGGGGGCATCTATCAAAATAATGAAAGTAAGAAAGAATTGATCTTTAGCTATGCCTCCTCATCAAAAATAACTAGGGGCATCTATCAAAGCAGAATGTCAAAAGAAGAGCTTGTTGATCCAAAATCTCCATTTTCATCCCTTCCACCCAATCCATACACTCTTCCACATCCATCCATATCTGCTCATCCATCATATCACTCCATCTCCCTTGGCGATGTTTCTTGATAGACCTTTGATGACGACCCCTTCATGTACTATAACTCATTGGTTGAAAAACTCCTTTTTGTGTGAAGCTTGATGGCCCACGTAGTGTGCATGTTAGGAATCAAACCCTAGCTCCTTTCATCCACCACATCAATCATCCTCCATATCCATCATTCCCACAATTCATTCAAATCAGATCCTTTGTCTAGCATGGTCATACAGATATGAGCACAATTGGTTGGGTCCCTACATCATGAAAACAACATATGGATCTGGGGCTTATCAATTGTCTACTCCTGAAGGTGAACTGTTTCTTGAGCCCATCAACAACATGCATCTTTGTAGATATTACACCTAGCCTTCAAAGTATCCCTTTCAAAAAATACAAAAATACAAAAAAAAAGGAAAAAATAAAAATAAATAGTAAAGAGAAATAATTCGTCCAAAAGTGAAAACCACTTCAGTGGCACTTTGGATAAGTACCATGGTGAAAACCTAGCAAACGGCACCATGCATAGTTAGTCTATGCTCCTCTGTCTACTATCACTCTACCTAATTTTCCACCTTTTTTCCATCCATTCACACATATCATTCATCCATAATAAAGCTTCATCATCCTTCCCATGGTCTGAAAACCATTGACATTTAGCATTCTTCACTTTCATGACCATCCTTTGCATCCATCAATCCCCTCGCCCATAATAAGTTGGTCCTATACCTGACTAGGGGAAATTCCTTGACTTATGTCTTAATGGGATCCTACACATGGTATCAGCCTTGAAAACCATAAAAAATCCAAAAAAATCATAAAACCTTCAAAAATCCAAAAAAAAATCATAAAACATCAAAATCCAAAAAAATCATAAAACATTAAAATCCAAAAAAATCATAAAACCTTCAAAATCCAAAAAAATCATAAAAATTCAAAATTCAAAACTCCAAATTCAGAGTCAGAGTCTGAGTATGTGTCAATCCAAGTCCAATCGAACTACGTTGTCTCTACGCATTGCTACTTAAGCAAGGCCATCATTTGATGAGCCCCCGAGGCACTAGGTCAGTCCCTTAGGGTTTTGGTGAGTCATATCAATTTTGGCCGGCATCAATCAAACTACGTGATCTCTGTGTGTACAACGTAAGAAAGGTCATCAATCGATGAGCCCCCAAGGCCCTAGGTCATTCCTTTAGGTTTTGTCAAGTCTATCTGGGTCTTTTATCTTCAAGCAATCAAACATCTTAATCAAATCTTCAACCAACAAATCAACTTTCCAGCTAGTCTTCTGTCTAAATCGATTGATAATCTAATCATCAATGCTTGTAAGTTCATTGGTCTTATCATTTTTTCCTATTTAGGATACATCCTTCCTGAATTGGGACATTGGTCAAATTGTTCAACCTCATCATTTTCCTTAAATAGGATGTGTCCTTCCTAAAACTAGGCATGGTCAAACAAATAAATCAATCATTTACTTAATTTTTCCTTATACAAGATACGTCTTTCCTGAAACCAGACATAATTAATAATGGTCAATCAATCTTGTCAATTAGTCAAACCTACCAATTGATCAATTTGGTCAATTAATCAATCAATATTTTCAATTGTTCAGTCTTATCGGTCACTCCACTCTAGTCAATCAGATGTATTCAATCAATCTTGGTCATTTAATCAATTTTTTCAATCAAATCTTGGCCATTAAATCAATCTTGTCAATCAATCTTTCAGGTCAAACAATCAGTCAATCCATCAACCTTATCAATCAATCAACATCGGTTAATCAAGCTCCTCAATCAGTTGGTTCATCAATCTCATCATCAAACAAACTTTGGCTACTGATCTAAATGGTTATTGACTTTGTTGGTCTAGTTGGTCTTATCTTTTTTATTGGTCTTTGGTCACGTTACTAGCTACCTCAAGGATGTCACATGAAGGATTTAGAGGGGTGATGATGGATCATGATCTCTTTTCTTTTGATTGTTGTTTGCATGGTTTGTCTTGACAAAAAGACTGGGGCAATCGGGTCCTTAGTATGAGCCATAACATTCCTTGTCTTTTTGACAGTTTGTATTTTGCAAGTGGTAACATTGCAAACCTTGTTCTATGCCATACCTGTTAGGAAAAGGTGTGTTGTACACCTTGCATAATGTATTTAATATAATTATTCTTGGGGCCACTTTATGTTGTATGTAGCATTGGGACATAAGTTAAAGTTGTAAAAATGTAATTATTTAATATTGGGGAAAATAAATAAATAAAGTACCCAATATTAAATAAGGGGACATGGTTTTGTGTAATACCACTTGGTGGTTTTGTGGTAGCTTGCTTCTATAAAAGCAACCACAAGGGTAGTTGTTTAGGTGGGGAAGTTTGCATGTTAGCTCTTGTTAGCATTTGTGAGGGTTTCAAGCATGGCATGCGATGTGTGGTTACATGCTTGTTCACATGGATTGCTTGGAGAGGGATTGATGCTTCAATGGTGTTCATGGAGACTCTGAAGATATATTGTAATCTTTATTGCTGAATAATACATGAGAGATGGATTCTTTTGGAGGTTGGGTTTTTTCCCTCTTGAGAGTTTTCCCAGGGTATATCTTGTGTCATATTTTCATGGGTATGTTGTATATTCTCTTGCATGTGGATTATGAATACTTAATTGCATAGATTTCTCTTTTGGGTTATGTGGAAATTGTCTTTAAATGGCTGCAAGTTTCCAACAAGTGATATCAAAGCAATGGTTGTGGTTGAATAACCCTTGGTTGAGAAAAATCTTGTTTAAGTTTGAATTTGTGTATTGCATGAGAGAATGAAAGACATGACAAGATATGAGGGTTTTGCAGGTTGTTTATTGCAAATATGAGGGTTTTAGGTTTGTTGTTATGATGGGTTGTTTGCAAATTTGGGGTGTGAGAAATTTTGGGTCAATTGGTTTCTTGGTTTTGCATTCAAGTGGGGGGTTTTGTGGGGGAAAATTTACAGAAGACCCCCAAGAACAAAATGGACCTCATAGTTGGATCTAGGTTGACCGAGAGATGAAGATTGATATATAATTTGACCTAATTTTGTTACTGTGAAAAATTGCAAAAAAAAAATTGCCCATACCCCTGTTCAATCGTATGGATGTTGACGGTACAGTCATCAAAAAATTTAATAAAATCCAAAAAAAATAACCCCGTTGGTGAAATTTTTTCCTGCAAAACGTAAATAAATAAAAAATTAAAATCAAAAATCAAGTTGGGGGGCAGATTGGAAAATTGTATTGAAAAATATATTTTTAAATATATTGAGGGTCGACCCATCCCTCCCCTCGTACCCGCCTGTTGTATTGCCATTGCAGGCAGTACTAACAGGTCTGCCAGTACGGTAGCCTGTCGGCCGCCAACAATGGAAGTCCCGGCAGGGCCGGGTAATACTATCGGAAACCTTTTCTAAAAGGTTTGATTTTTTTTTTATTTACATTTTGTAGGAATTTTTTTCACCAACAAGATTATATTTTTTTGGATTTTATTAATTTTTCTGACAACTATACCGTCAACGTCCATACAACCGAATAGGGGTTGGGCAAAACAATTTGCAATTTTTCATAGTAACATAAATAGGTCAAATTATATATCAATGTTCATCTCTCAGCCAACCCAAATCCAACTATGAGGTCCATTTTGTTCCAGGAGGTCTTCTATAAAATAACCCCCTCAAAACCCCCACTTGAATGCAAAACCAAGAAACCCATTGACCCAAAATTTCTCAAAGTCCGTCGATAGAATTATAAAGGCTGACCAGATTTTTTTGAAATTGAAATATATAAAATTTCAAGTCCAAAGGATGAAATCAAGTGGCGTTGTCAGGTGGCTTCACCACCATCAGTGAGCCACCATCCCACCACCGAGGAGCCACCAGTTTTGGCATATATACTCTAATTGTGCAACTTTTTTCTAGAGGGCATAACTTTCACCCAGGTGCTCCATTTTTCAACTTCTTGGACTCGTTGGAAATATGACTCAATGCTCTACACTGTGGTAGAATGATTTTTTGATATTTCATAGTTTTGACAGTGTTTTGCTAGTTGGAAGTCAAGTGTTCATTTTGAGCTTCAAGAGGTGATATTGGGTGCATACAAAGTCATATTTTAGACTTCGAATAGTCTACAGAAAGCTTGTTTAGAGCACTACACAATGGATCAAGTTTGGAGTTATTTTGACATGGTTTATTTGCTATTTTCCTTATTTGAGTTGTTTATGGGTTACTTTGACTATGGTGATACTATGAGTTTATAGATGATTGGATCTTGGAGATTTGATGTTGGATTCATTGTATGCTCAGTTGTACATATTAGATTATTTTCTCATTTGACATGGTTATCAGTATATGATTGGATTTATATGTTGCACTATTGTATCTACAAGTTGTGAAATGTTGTAAGCGGTCTATACTTACATGTTGCATTTATGACTTGGCATTGGGTTGTCTTTTCCCATAGATATTTTAGTGTTGATGCATGTTCAATTTTGGTGGCTTGGTTTAGTCACTTGGTTTGTTGGTCTTGTTGTCATATTGAGAAGGTGAGATGGTATTACCAAGTACAATCATGATGTGAGACCTATGTAGCTGACTATGTTATACAAATATGTGGGACACGTTAGGTTGAGTTGTTGGTACATTTTATAGTGATCATGGTGTCATGGATGTTTCTCGTGCTTTAGAGACTTTGGCATGTCATGATGGTTTATGCAGGTGCATTGTTGGTGGTGTTGGATTGGATCATGTTTTAGGTTGTGGCGGTGTATCTTCGTGGTATGAGGATCATGGTTTTACTTTTGCTTTTGGGATCCCTTGTTATATTTGAGTTCTTTGATTGTGTGAGGGCATTTGGTTGATCTTCATGAGGAGATTGTTATCGTGATGTCATGGATATCTTTATTACAATTTCCAGTGGGAGCTTTTGAAAATGATGGATTGGCGATGTTGGATATGTTTATGATGGTTTGGTGGTTGTAGGTATCTTCTTGGCTTGGAGATTTTGGTTCTAATTTTTATGTTAGTGACATTGTAGTTGTGTGTGTAGACCTAGATGATCTTCATGGAGAGGATGGTTATCATGATGCCATGTGTGACTTGGTATTAAAGTTTAGTGGGAGTTGTTGGAAGTGATGTGGATTCACCATTTGATGGTGGATGGTCTTCTGCAGTGATTGTTGGTGTCATGGATGGACTCTTGGATTCTACTTTTATGTAGTGATGGTTCATTGGCATCTTTGGTTTCATTGATAGGGAAGGTTTTGTTGGAAAGAGACATTGCGAATTCCATTTGGTGTTGTCATTGATGGAAACCCTAGTTGGTGATTGGATATGCACATTATCATTTGCTCCTACCGGCAGAAAGATTGAAGATAGTCAACGAAGATCAGAGCATCCGACAGTTTTGTATTCATCAATTCACTTACAAATTTTATGTTGTTATTTTGAGTTGTGGATCTCATGGGAGGTTGATCTATGTATGTCTTTTTTTATCCAAAATTCTTAGTTCCTTGTATCAAGTTGTGTGCTAATCTGGGATCTAGTTGGATATCTTTTTGTTCATCTATGTTTGGTGGCCGACCCAACTGATATAACATGTTACAGATATTGGAGGAGTGTTTGTTCAATTGTTTTTGTGTTTGATCATCTTGATTTAGGTCTAAGCTAAGTTGTGTCTGACCATTGTGGATGTGCATTGAATTTAACTCATGATTTGAGCCAACAGTTGGAAATATTTTCAAGTTCTATTGAAGCTGACTTGTTGCGATTAAATTCCTAGTCACAAATATATATAAATGATAAATTATATCATTTTGGTATGTATATGTGTTTTTTCGATGTTTGTTGCAAATACCAGAAGGGTGATTGAGCGATTTTATGCATAGTTTCACTTACGCATAAATATTTTGTGGTGTGAGTCAGAGCATAGTAGAGCAGAAGTGCAAAATCAGTCAGAAGGACAAAAGATTAACTACTGAGCCTAACCAGAACTATAATCAAGCATTTGTAGATGCTACTCTCTCAGTTCATTCTCTTGGATCTAATCCAAATCTTTTTAAGGCAATGTGCCTTCCTATTTTGAGTAGTGAGCTCTAGGTAGTGAACTTGAATGCAAGTGCATTCCCATATTGTAAATTTCCTTTTGAGTATACTCAGATCATATTGTGGATTGGCCATCCACTGTGGTTTTTCCTCTAACAAGGTTTCCACGTAAAAATACCCGTGTTATGGTATTGTGGTTCTTTTCTTTCTATTCATGCATATTGCTTTTGGTTGAATTTTTTAAGTGGGTTAATGATTAGAATAATAAAAAAAATTGTAGAACACTGATTCACCCCCCCTCTTAGTTTTGCTTGTTTCCAACAATTGGTATCAGAGTTAGTTCCTCAAAAGAAGTCTAACAACTTGGAGAGATCTTGGAAAGTATTTTCAATGGATACAAGCAGTCTTCAACAACAACTTTTGGTGGGCCTAGATGATCTTGACTAGTCAAAATCTGAGAATTGGGAACTGCAGGAAAGTCTTGAGAATGTAGAAAAATTCATTCAGTCATTGAAAGACAAAATCAATGAATCAAGGGAGAAAAGAAAGGAATTATGTATCAACTTAAGCAAAAGAATAGAAGCATGGAAGATGAATGACTGAGTCATGCCTTGAAGGAGAAAATAGAGGAATGTGAAAAATTTTCGAGAGAAAATGTTGTCCTGAAGCATGAGATGGAATCTATCATGATGAGAATGACCAAGGAGATTGAAGATAGAAAGAAGAATGAATAAAATCTTGCTCAATCCTTGAAAGATAAATCTAAATAATGCAACCGATTGGAAAATGAATTGGAACAATCTAAAAACAATGAGGAAGTGCTTGAAAAATAGCTTGATGATCTCAAAGATGAACTTACTGCTGCAAATGAGTAGAGAAATTCAAAGCTATCTCAGCCAAGCTTGATGAATTGATTAAAGGACAAAGGATTGATGGTGAAAAGCAAGGTCTTGGATATGAGGCAGGTGAAAGTTCTGACTCTAGACAAAGAAATTTTGGATAAAGGAATTCTAGACAAGGAAGATTGAGGCAAGGAAATCAGATGAATGGAGCTAGAAGGAATCCGGTAAGACAACCAAA